>CAUYRH010066554.1:0-24195 GCA_963574655.1 Perodicticus potto | reverse complement strand
CTAATCTCAGGAACCATGCACTCAAAATGGCAACCATCTTTGGCAGCACTTATGTCTGTGAACAGACTTTTTCCAGAATGAAACATCTGAAATCTCCAACCAAATCTAGACTAACTGATGCACACTTGCATCACTTATTATAACTAGCAGTGACAAATATGGAACCGGACATTGACCATCTCATTAGCCAAAAGCAGGCCCATAGTTCCCATTGAAATACTGGTAAGTTTGTTGATTTAACTTTATTTGTTCTTCATTTTAAATATTGTATTTATTTCCGTTTTGTTTTTTTACTTCAAAATAAGATATGTGCAGTGTGCATAGGAATTTGTTCATAGTTGTTTTTTGTAAACTATAGTCCGGCCCGCCAACAGTCTGAGGGACAGTGAACTGGCCCCCTGTTTAAAAAGTTTGAGGACCCCTGCTTTAATGTTTTACAATTGACTAAAGCTCTCCATCTCAAGGATTCAGTGAGTCAAGGGTGGTAGCATTACCCCCATTCTACACATGAATACATTGAAGCTCGGAAAGAATGTAAATTTTGAACCAGAGCCTTAAAGTCAGGCCTGTACCTCTCAAGCCTTGCATGTCCCAAAGAAATTGCTAACACTCAGGGTTGCCCTGAGTCGTAAGATGCCAGTGGTCAGGAATCTGGCCTCCTACTCTGGAATCCTGTTTTGGAGTATCAGTTTTAGTAGGAATTTTTCCATTTCTCAATCCCTTAACCTTTTCCTGCCCTTTTATATTTGTTCATGCTATTTCTCACTTCTGGTGGGAAATAGGAAAAACAAAAAGCATTTTCTGTCCAAAATTCGGAGGCTCCTTTTATGGGAGAGTCTAGAAGGCTCCTATGTCATGCTATATGGTCTGAGGTCAGTACCTTGCACTTATATCTCCTGTAAGTAGAGTAAGAACTCAGAATGTGATTTGTTCGTAAATGTTGTGTTAACCAGAAAGAGCAGAGCCATGTCTCTTTGAAACACTTGATTTCAAAAAAAAAAAAAAAAAAAAAAAAAAAAAGAAACACTTGATTTCATTGCTTTTTAATCTGCTTTTTGCTTGCGCCTATGTGTGTGTGTGTATCAACACTGGCAATGATGTAGATAAACTAAGAATTGTTATTTGGGCAAATTTTATTCAACTGGAAAAATTTTTTACTAGATTTTTTAGGAATAACAAGAATATAATTTAGGAGTAGAACTGATTTTTGAATATGAAATTTGATAGAATCCTTAGCCAATATTACTAAGAAGTTAGGCTTTCTACTTTAAAAAATATGGAAGATTTCTTTTCTTTATTTGCTTCTTGTTTCCTTACATTCATATAGTGTTTTTTTTTCCCCCTCTCCCAAAGAACTTTTATAACAGGGTGAATTTCATCATTGTGTACCCATCAAATTTTTTTTTTTTTGGATAGTGGAGTGGTGCTTGTAAATGCCCTGGTCATTGAGAAAAGGGGTACTGACATGCAGCAATTGGGAAGGGGCTCAGCAAATTGTTGGGTCTTCACTCTGGTTGGCTGATTCCAACCTGCAGCGCCCACAGCTGTGGACGCAACTTCTCACCTGCCAGAGAGAAGAGCACAGCTTAAGGACACATGGAGATCACATGACTGCTGGTGAGTAAGGCCTTGTCTGGAGGCTTTCAGACCTTGTGATTTGTTCAAGGAAGGTCTTGGGCCATTTTCATTTATTTCACATGGACTCTCAGGCCTGATTCCCTTATCCGAGGCCCCCTGTAAACCTCCTCCAAGGTCAGGCCCTGTGTCCCCTCTGTCTCTCTGCTGACCCTCAAAACCAGATGACTATCCCCTGGTTTCTTGTATCCTTACAATAGCTTCTCTTGGATTCTCAAGGGCACTTTCTTTTCTCATCCAAACCTACTACTTTGAAATAAGCATTTCGGCTTATTTGAAAAGCTGTTGTTTTTGAATGTGGGTTTCAAAAAACAAATAAAGTGACAAATCTAGGTACAGTGACTCATGCCCCTACTAGAGAGGCTGAGGTGAGAGGATGGCTTAAGGCTAGAGTTCAAGACCAGCCTGAGCAATATAGCAAGACTCTTGTCACCTTAAAGAAAAAAAAAAGTATTTTGACAGCCAAAACTGAACGTAGCCTCTGTTTCTCTTCTTTCACTCCTGCATTTTGGATGCTACTCCTAATTTGCCTTGAGACAGTATGGATGCTGCTGACTGAGGGGAAGGGTCTCTAGCAAGGAAGGGTAAAAAGAAAAGCTGAAAGATGATATCCTGCAACAATATACACTAGCTTCTTTTGATTCTCATAGGAGTAATGTTGGTAAGCGTATAGGCAAGGTATTAGGTTTCGAAGATAGGAAATGGGTGTGAGATCTGAGCAAGGTCCAGACCTGACACAGTGGAGCTGATAGAATCCTCGACCCTCCCTTCGACAGAAAACAGTGCCAATTCTAACCTTTGCACCTTTCCATTGTATTTTTCCCAGAATCAGGTATCTGAGGGTGTGTGTTTGTAACTGTGTTATCGTTCCTTTCCCCAGATGCTTCAGATGCAAGAGAATTCCAGATCATTCTCACTTTTTTATGTCTTTGGAGCAGGGACAGCAAGGAGAGAAACAGTCGTAGTATAACTCTACTACCCTCCAAACATCTCATCTGCTTTTTAAAAGAATCTTTCATTCTCACTGACATTATGACATCAAGGTAAAACAGTAAAATGACAGGCAAGGTCTTACGTATACAGTTCCAACCTAAGGTGAAATGAGAAATGAATGAATTTCTAAGCATGAGTGATATCCTCTGCTCATCTGATTACAATGATAGCAGAGTTTGGGCCTTCCTAACCCGATCCCCCACACTCAGATCCAGCACTACTCTAGAAAAACAGAAGAACAGTGAAAACTTAGATTGGGGAGGGTTTCATATAACCAGTCAGTGACTAATTGAGTTGGGTCTAAGACTGAAGAATGTTCTATTTCATATTCATTCTAAAAAACATATACAAATAGATACCTAGAAATGAAGAAATAAACTTTTAACAGTTTTACTAACCTCCTTGAGCTTTTCAGATGGGCATGTACGTTCTGTATGTAACCTGTCTGTTGGACAGAGCTGGCATGTTGGCCAGGCAGTATTAGCACGTTATTCTTTGAGAGAAGAGGTCTGATGAGACGTTTATTCTCTGTTTTAACTCAGATTTGCTGAGAATGGACTACAGTATCTTTAAGTCAAAAGTTGTATGTTTATTTTCTTGCCTCAGCCTCCAAAGTAGCTGGAATTACAGATGCCTGCCCCAACACCTGGCTATTTTTTTGTTGCAGTTATCGTTGTTGTTTAGCTGGCCCAGGCCAGGTTCGAACCCACCACCCTTGGTGTATGTGGCTAGCGCCATAACCACTGTGCTACGGATGCCAAGCCGGAAACTATGTGTTTATTATTCACCATTTTTAATACATGAAACACACAGGGGATAGGGCAGCTATCTTTAGATACATTTTTTTTTAGGGTACAAATAATTAGGTTACACTGTGTAGCCTTAGGCAATTAGGCTTTGTGTTTGTTAGGTAAAGTCCAAGTTGTAGGTGAGCCCTTCGGACAGGTGTGCCACATACCCCATACATTGCACGCGTTAAATGAGAGCTCACCAAACCCCCTTCTCTCTCCCCCTCCTTTCTCTTCCCCTTCCTTTCCTCACCCACTTGAATTTAATTCTTTTCCTTGCGTGGTCGTGTCGTTGTTCATCTACTGGTTTCATATAATATTGAGTACACTGCTTGCTTTTCCATTCTTGTGTTACTTCACTTAGGAGTATGTTCTCCAAATCCATCTAGGTAAATACAAAAGATATGAAGACTCCATCTTTCTTTATGGCTGAATAGTATTCCGTGGTATACATATACCACAGTTTATTTATCCTTTCATGAGTTGATGGGCACTTAGATTGTTTCCACATCTTGGTGGTTGTGAATTGAGCTGTGATAAACAATTCTAGTGCATATGTCCTTATGATAAAAAGATTTTTTTCTTCTGAGTAGATAATCTACCTAGTGATGGGATTGCAGGACCAAATGGAAGGTTTACTTTGAGGTCTTTGAGGATTCTCCATATTTCTTTCCAAAAGGGCTGTATCAATTTGCAGTCCCACCAGCAGTGTTTAAGAGTTCCCTCCTCTTCACACCCATATCAGCATCTGCAGCTTTGGGACTTTGTGGTATGAGTATTTTCACTGGAGTTAGGGATACCTCAAGGTGGTTTTTATTTGCATTTCTCCGATGAGCATTTTTTTCAGGTGTTTGTTGGCCATTTATTTGTCTTCTTGGGAGAAGTTCTGTTTGTGTTTCTTGCCCAGTGAAATGGGGTTGCTTGCTCTTTTCTTGTTGATGAGTTTGAATTTTCGGTAGATTCTGGTTATTAGGTCTTTGTCAGATTCATAGCATGCAGATATCTTTTCCCATTCTGAAAGTTGTCTGTTCGCTTTAGTTGTTGTGCCCTTAGCTGCTCAGAAGCCTTTTCACTACATCAGGTCCCATTTATTGATTATTGGTGTTTCTGCAACTTCCAAGGGAGACTTCTTTATAAAATCTTTTCCCAGGTCAATGTTTTCACGAGTTTTTCATAAACTTTCTTCTGGAGTTTTTATTGTTTGGTGTCTTAGATTTAAATCTTTTATCCTGTGTCAGTCAATTTTTGAAAGTTGTGAGAGGTGCGGGTCCAATTTCAGTCTTTTACACGTGGTTAACTAGTTCTCCCAGCACCATTTATTAAATAGGGATTCTGTCCCCCAGTGAATGCTTTTTTTTTTTTTTTTATTAAATCATAGCTGTGTACATTAATGCAACCATGGAGTGGTTTATAATGTGCTGGGTTTATACACAATTTGAAATATTTTCATCAAACCGTTTAACATACCCTTCATGGCATTTTCTTAGTTATTGTATGAAGACATTTGTATTATGCATTTAGTAAGTTTCTCCTGTACCCTTCTACGATGCACCATAGGTGTGGTCCCACCAATTATTCTCCCTCCACCCATCCTCCCCACTCCCATCCCCCCTTGCCCTTTTCCCCATATTCTTGTGCTATAATTGGGTCATAGCTTTCATATGAAAGCTATAAATTAGTTTCATAGTAGGACTGAGTACCTTGGATACTTTTTTTTCCATTCTTAAGATACTTTGCTAAGAAGAATATTTTCCAGTTCCATCCAAGTAAACATGAAAGAGGTAAAATCTCCATCTTTCTTTAAGGCTGCATAATATTCCATGGTGTACATGTACCACAATTTATTAATCCATTAATGGGCCGATGGGCACTTGGGCTTCTTCTATGACTTAGCAATTATGAATTGGGCAGCAGTAAACATTCTGGTACAAATACCTTTGTTATAAAGTGATTTTTGGTCTTCTGGATATATACCTAATAGAGGAATTGTAGGATCGAAAGGCAGGTCTATTTTTAGATCTCTGAGTATTCTCCAAACATCTTTCCAAAAGGGACATATTAGTTTGCATTCCCACCAGCAATGCAGAAGTGTTCCCTTTTCTCCACATCCACGTCACCATCTCTGGCTTTTGGATTTTGTGATGTGGGCTAATCTTGCTGGAGTTAGATGATATCTCAAAGTAGTTTTGATTTGCATTTCTCTGTTGATTAAGGATAATGAGCATTTTTTCATGTGTCTGTAGGCTGTGCGCCTGTCTTCTTTGGAGATACTTTTCTTCAAGTCCATTGCCCACCCTGAGATGTCAGTGAATGCCTTTGTTTGTTTTATCAAAGATCAGATGGTGATATGCAGCTGGTTTCATCTCTAGGTTCTCTATTCTGTTCCATAGTTCTATGTCTCTATTTTTGTTCCAATCCCACACTGTTTTGACCACTGTAGACTTGTAGTGTAATCTGAAGTTTGGCAATGTGATACCTCCAGATTTGTTTTTATTTCTTAGGATTGCATTGGCTATTCAGATTTTTTTTTTCTAGTTCCATATGATCGAAGAATGATTTTTTCAAGTCCTTCAAGGTTTGAAGGATGCTGCTTTAATGCGGATTGTGTTAAAGCTATGGACCACTTTGGGTAGTATGGACTTTTTAACAATGTTGATTCTTCTCATCCAGGAGCAGGATATGTTCTTCTATATGTTAACATGTTCTGTTATTTCTTTTCTCAGAGTTTTCACAGTTTTCTCTGTAGAGATCCTTCATGTTCTTTGTTAGGTATATTCCCAGGTATTTCTTTTTCTTTGAAGCCGCTATGAAGGGTATTATGTCTTTAGATATTTGAGTAACTCTCTCATGTTATTGTTGTCTTAGATTAGGATCAATGGATAGAAATCTCAAGAAGGCACATTGCATAGGAGTAAAATTTCAGTACTTCCTGAAAATTGAACAAAATCCCTAGCCCTGCATGTGTTCAAGCAGAAGCTAGAATACCACTGAGTATTTATTTGTATAGATGAAATTCAATTCTTAAATTGACAAATGAACTAGATGCTCTCTAAAATCCCTTCCAACTTTAAAATTAGGTGATTATGTCTGTCCATTAGGAGTCAGACCATGGAATGTCATGGCCATTACATTTATGGCCATTTAGCAGCCATCAGGTGTGGCATCATGACATAAGATTATGTCATTCCATTGCAAATTCTGCAAGTCACCACATATCCCCTGTCTACAGAAAAGGGGTCCATCAACAATCCCTGATAGAACATTCCCCACACTATATATGCAGAAATGATGCATTGGTTCTCTAGAAGACTTTCAAGTTTTCTTCTTTGATTTCTAAGCTGGCATCATTCCAGAATATCCTGTTTATCTTCTCCATAATATGCAAAAGCATGTGACAAAAAGAAATCAGTGGAGAAAGGTTTCCTTCATTTTGGGAAGCCTTGGCATCGCAAACCCTCCCTTTACCTTCCCCTGTATCTCCAGATAGCTGGGAAGTAATCTCGGAGTTGATAGCCGAAAAGGGTTTACTGTAGTGCCTCTGCCAGAGGTCTTAGTGTTTTCATAGGGAGTTCTGGATAATCCAGGCAAAATGAAACAAAACTCCCTCACTAAAAGAACAACTCACTAATGGTAGAACTTGCCCCTGGGACTGAGAGAAAGAGATTTGGTTGGGGAGGAGAATTAGAAGATAGAAGATCTTCTCTGACATACAGATTATTACCTAACCTAGCCACTTGGAAGGCCTGCTGTGATGGGAATTCACTGAAATGTGTTAATTTCAGTAGTTCTTTATTAGGAAACTCAGAGTTCAGAATGCAATTTATTTGTTGCTGAAACGGTGGAAAGGTAATTTGTGCCTTTTCCATGACTACTACATGTGCTCTCTGAGAAGAATTCCTCTCTGATCCCTACAAAGAAAACCTTATTCAATGAGACATGTAAAGATATCACATACACTCCCATGAAATGGCTTCCATAAATCAACTGAAGCATCTTCAGTGATTTATGTTTTGAGAGCCCAGAGAACATTTATAATCTGGAAACACAGGAGGGCTTTTTGAAGTTTTTAGTGGCAGTTCTTCTGATTCATATTAGACCAAATCATGGTAGCCTGCAGGGAGAGGATCTAATTTATATTGATGATATAATAGGCATCTTGTTTCCCTAAGAAGAGGTGGTCCAGACTCCAGAGCATTCCCAACCACATATTAGTGGGAGAAAAAGATGAAAGAAGTGGAGGCCTTTCACTTTCCAGCCTCAGACCTCTCTGCAAGTTTGCTTTTCATCCCTGAAGGAGGCAGTTGATAAGCAAATGACCAAGGAATTAAATACCACAGGACATCCCGGAACATAATACGTTAATTCACAGAGCTGAAATTAAACAACATGATTCATTTTCAGCCATCATTTTCACAGTTTGACTCTGAGCCTTTTACTATTCTTTGTTGGGTAAGAACCAGCTAAGCAATGTTATTTGCACACAACTTCTTTGGAGGCCTGACTACTATTTCATGCTCCCTCAGCTAAGATTCTCTGATAAAGTAAGCAGAAGCAGAATGTACTGTGATCTCTGAATGTTCATGGAAGCCTAAACATGACTTTTCTGTGTAAGAAAGCCATAGCCTTCTGTGTAAATAAACAGAGTTGGCTGCCCTCCAGATTTCTTCAGTCAAGGATTACTAGCCGCATGCTGTTCCAGTGTCCATAGCTTTGGAAATTAACGTGGGCTTACTGGACTCTGCAAAAGCTGTTTACATTTTGTTTCAAATAGCACAGAAAAATGCATGAATTGCACTTTACACCTTCAATTTGTTACAGACTAGATTGCTTAATTGACCAAATCTTGGGAATCTTAAATTATAGTTGATATGATTTTGTTAGTTTTCTTCCTGAGTGCTGGCTTATGAGTTCCTGCAGGCACCTGAAAACTCAATCTATGTTACTTTGGGAGTTTGAAAAATGTGTGGATTTGCTTATATGGAAAATTACAGCAAAAGAATAATAATAGTCTTTCAGAAAGCAATTCAGATCTCCCTTTTGTAGTTATTTCATATTCTTTGAAGGGAAAACTTTGTGCAAAGTCAATATTTCAGTTGAATAAAAGAACATACCCTGCCATGAAGAATCTAACAGTCATGTACTATTTCTTTAAGTCTTGTTGCAATTTTTATGACCATATGAAATTGCATATTTTGGTAATTTGTAATAAAATATTATGCATGCAGAATAACTTGAATTTTCTTGAGTGAATGAAGTAGCAAGTAAAGTGGATTTGTCTGTAGTGATGTACTACAACTTCCATAATGATTGTTTCCAAAAGTTTATTAACACTAGCACAGCTTGCTTCACTAAATTCAGATAGCCAGGTCTTACTTACAAGATCTGGCAGTTAAGTTCATGAACTCTTCATAGAAAAAATGCTACATACTTTGTTGCTGAATATCACTACCGTCACCTTCAAAGTACTCCCCTTGGGAAGCTATGCACAGACTCCAGAGCCCAGGTTATCCTTTAAACCAATTTGGAACTCTTTCTGGAACTGCCATCGATGTTGTCATTGTGTTACCTTTGATGTCCTGAATGTCATCAAAATGTCTTTCATTTAATATTTCCTTTATCTTTGGGTAAAGAAAAAGGTCTTTGGGACCAGATCAGGTGTGTTGGGAGAGTGTTCCAATACAGGTATTTGTTTCTTGTCTAAATACTCTTTCATAGAGAGTGCCGTGTGAGCTGGTACTTTGTCTTTCTGTAAGAGCCATGAGTTGTTGGTCAAGATTTTCAGTCAAGATTTTCCTGTTTCTCTATCAATGTTTACTTGGTCTGCTATGCTTCTCACAGTCCATTGATGTCTTCGACACACAGTGTTAACTAAATTTTGCAATGTTTTCATCAGTTCTGCTTGTTACTGTATGTCCTGACCTGTCTTCATCAGTGACACTTTCTCTTCCCTCAGAAAAGTGTCTCCTCCATATTTTTGAGGTCTGATGAAAATGTGTCATGCTGACATAGGCTTGTTTTTCCAAAATGTCTGCTACTTGTTCAGTGGCCCAACTATCTCATGAAAGCGCCCTCTACTCTTTATCTTATGATTTATAATTTTTATTTTACTGTAAAATACAATCTTTATTATAATTAATAAAGTTATATTTTGTAATTTTATTTATTTATTTATTTATTTTATTTTATTTTATTTTTTTGAGACAGAGTCTCACTATGTCACCCTCAGTAGAGTGCCATGGCACTGTATTGCACAGTAACCTCAAACTCTTGGGCTCAAGTGATTCTCTTGCCTCAGCTTCCGGCATAGCTGGGACTACAGGCATCTGCCACAACCCTGGCTATTTTTTAGGTGGGTTCTTGCTCTTGCTCAGGCTGGTCTTGAACCTGTGAGCTCAGGCTGTTCACCCGCCTTGGCCTCCCAGAGTGCTAGGATTATAGGCACGAGCCACTGTGCCTGGCCTGAATAATTATTATTTTTAAAGAAAAAAATCCAGCACGTCAGTTCTTAACAGATACAAGAATATCTGGAAGGATTTCATAGAGTGATAAAAGAGGTGGCCCTTCCATTAACACCTTGTTACCTTATAGAAAAATGACAAAAGAATTCTTGAGACCAAAGGAAGCCTCTTTGAGCCTTTAATTTAATAATGCCTGAGTTTCACTGATTTGGTGTTGCCATATTCCTTTTCTAAGCTTGAAAATATGCCTTCATGTGTCACATATTATACATATTGTTGCCAATTAGACTGGACAATCAGGCTCTTCAGGAAAAATAATTAGAACATACTGAAGATAACTGCATTTTAATAAGTAAGTTTAAACTGGTAACTACCTGCCACTTTAAGGCAATTTCAGGTGTTAGTCTGTGCATAGAACTATCAGGAACACCAGACATTGTGTTGTAATTGCTAAGATAGCGTCACTTATAAACTGACTTCTATTTTCAGAGCAAGCACAGGATAGATTGCTTGGCAATTCTTGGTCAATAGCCAGCTAGTAAGTATACTGCAGTGATCTGGAATAGCCAGAGAGTTCAACTGCAAGAAGTGAGTTTATAGGTTTACATGTTTTAACTGAGGAAGAACAGAAAATGAGGGAGGGGGAACATGGTTTACTTGGATATGCTACTGGCAGGTTTTTCTTTTCTGCTTTTTAAAAGCTCATGATAAAAACAAACAACTTCAAATAATACAGAAAGGAATTAAGTGACAAATATAAAACTGGAGTCCTGTAGTTCTAATCCCCAGAGTAGTTACTAACTTCCTATCTTCAAGATGTATTGTTGAGTGTAAAAAATGTTATAGAACATTATATACAATATTACGTATGTCTATTACAAAATGAACTATAATATAAATATTATATGCATATATACTGTATGTAAAGATAAGTATGTATATGTACATGTACTTAAAAATACATAGTATAAAAAATAAAGGAGTTTATACTGTTCTGGAACTTTCCCTCTTCATTAAACAGTATTACCTTCAACATGTTTCCTGATCAGTACACCTAGCAATACCCTATCCTTACCAGTTTCTGCCTAGCAATCCTCTGTTGGGTTGTGCCATAATTTATTTTTTTCTCCAGGCCCCTCCTACTGGGAGCTAATGCAGTTTTCCATGTTCTGATATTACAACCAACATTTCAAACAACATCCTTATACAATTATCTCAGTGCAGTCCTGTGTATTAAATTTTATGATGATAAATTTGTTAACGATTTTTATGACTTCAGTGAGTTGAGTCATGCTTCATTACTCCACATATAAAAAAATGTAATGTTGTATATGCTTTATTGTGATACTTTTAATTTTCTTACCATTTAAGACTTTGGTCTATGTGCAGTTTTTAGGGAAATATTTGTGATACTGAGTCCTCTCACCCCAGAGCAACGCATGACTATCTATTCAATTCTTCTTTTGTGATTATCAGTGAAGATTTATGTTTTTCTTCATATACCGTGTGGAAATTTCCCCCCAAGTATTCTACCTATTTGTTTTTGTCCTAAATAGGTGTTTTTTTCCTTCTTTGTCATTTATTGGCTTTTAGTTATATAAAGGAAAACATTTGGTTTTAATATATTAATGTAGTACCTGACAGTTTACTCAATTCTTTGATAGTTTTTCAGCTGATCTTCTTAAGGCTCCCAGATATATAGTCTTATTATCTGCAAATAATGATATTTGTTGCCTCTTCTTTCCACTATGGAAATTTATTTTTCATGTTGATAAATAATTTGTGTGCTGTTACAGAACAAAGACAATAGTATCTTTTGCTTTCTAATTCACACAGGATAAAGCTTTCAGACTCTAGGTCATGACCCACTTGTGGGTCATTAAATTCCTGTAGTATAAATGTAAAGGTATATGGCACACCCCTTCGGTGCGGGACACAACTACCACAGGGACTCTACCTCACAAATGCAAATATTGTAACCTAGATGTTTGTGCCCTCACATTAACCTGAAATTTAAAAAATAATAAAAAATACCCATTTACTATATTATGACCAGAATTTTTAAAAAATGAAATTAAATAGAATACAAGTAGATTAGAAAAATACTAGAGTGCATTAGATATAGTAAGGGTTATATACTATGTGTGTGCATTACTGAATCATAGGATAAAATTAATTTCGATCAATTAGTTGAAGGTAATACTGTTTTGGTAAAAAAAAGTTTGAAATACACTAATATAAGCGATTTATTTACAAATAGTGTTTTTGTTCTTCGGCAGTTGGAGGATACCATGTCCTCCTGGCTCCATTTCCCCTGGCCTCCCCATGGGTAAGAGGAGGACTGAGTAGAATTACGTAAGCACTAATAGCTTGTCAGCCCTGGAATGACAGTAGGTAGCTGAATATCCAGGGGATGGAGGCCAGAGGCACATTGCTGAAAAGAAGTAGAAAGTGGAGGAATTATTTGTTGAATTCAGACAGTATTACCTTTTTGGTTTCATTTTATTATTTTTTTTCGATTACAGTAGGACCTTTGTAAGTTGACCACCCAAGAGACTATAACAAACTGGTCAACATACAGAGGTAGTCAACATAAGAAATGACCATGGAGTGTATGTGGCAAGTGGGGTATGTCTGGTCTATGAAAATTAGGTCAACTTAAGGAAGTGGTCAATGTAGGGAAGTGGTCAGCTGTGTTCTACTGTATTTGCGAAATGAAGGGTAAGGATTGCTGTCCACATCTTGATTTTTCAGCTGTGTGTACCATTCTGACAACTTAGGCAACTCGGTTTCTCAAGGAAGCAGAAATTGGTGAGATATAATCAGGGGTGACCCTTTGAGAGTTACACTCCTACGTGTTTATGGACTGCCTTCCAAGTGCAGAGAGGTGTCATAGGATACACAGGATAAAGGAGGCATAGTTCTTATTTTCATGGGCGGCTTTTTCTTCTGTAACAGTACAGTTATTCAGATATTTACCCTTAGTCTAGTATTCACGTATCTAGAATTTAATGCAAAACTTACAAAGTTGATGAGGGGGGCACCAAGTCGGTCAAAAACTGAGAGTCATTCAATAATAAAAAGATATTTTTTTAAGGTGGGCAATACATGGCTATCATTTGCTCTTATGACTTTTTTTTTTTTGTAGAGACAGAGTCTCACTTTATCAACCTCGGTAGAGTGCCGTGGCATCACACAGCTCACAGCAACCTCCAACTCCTGGGCTTAGGCGATTCTCTTGCCTCAGCCTCACAAGTAGCTGGGACTACAGGTGCCCACCACAATGCCTGGCTATTTTTCTGTTCTTGCAGTTTGGCCAAGGCTGGGTTTGAACTCGCCACCTTCGGTATATGGGACCAGCGCCCTACTTGGTGAGCCACAGGTGCCGCCCTGCTCTTACGACCTTTTAAACAGACAGCTGTCCATACTCAGTGTCCCAAGTAGCCCTGTGGATCGGGCTGTCCTGTCAGGCCACTGAGTAGCAGAAGATGATGGAGCTTCATTTTGTGTCTCTGCCAAGTGTGCTGCGGCTGCCGCCTGCTCAGCGCCAGCTTGGGCTTATTCACTGCCCCTCCTGCCTCTCCATCCTATGGCCTTTCAGTTTCTGCTGCCACCTGCCCAGTGATTTTCCTTTTTCTCATGCTTGACTCCGAGGAAAGCAGGAGAGAGGGGAAAAGCCAAAAGAAATAGTCCGATTGGTCAAGCTCACCTCTGCTATGCCAGAACCTTCTATTCCCAGCCCTTTGACTTCTCTCAGCAACTTGCCATTCTCTCTCTTTATTTTCACTTGCACAACCTTGATTATATCCAACTCTCCACCTGCTGAGCTCCTGCACCCTGCAGGTGGATGGGACTAAATAAAGCACACCGTTCCTCTGCCTCACTTGCCATTCATGTTGACCTCAGATGAGTCCCCAGTGCTGTTCACTGGTTATGCCACCTTTCACTAGTCCATTCACTCTCCTGGTCTTCTGGATGACCATCTCATTCATACCTTCTGCTTCCTCCTCTAACCTCTAGCATCTCTTCCCCCATCCTTACTCTCAACAGATGACTTTGCTTCTTATTTTAACAAGAAGACAGGAACGATCGGAAGAGAGCTCTCATAGCGTCTCATCACATCTTCCTACCTGTGACTCTGAATTCTCTCCCATATCTGCACGGATGGCCCACGTACCTATCTTAGCCTGACCCCCTCGTGCTATAGGTTCATCTCTTCTTGTCTACTCAAGAGTGTTGCTCTAGCATTTCTCCCTGTTCCTGCACCACTGATTTTCTCCTCTACTGGGTCATTCTCATCTGCATACACATGTCCTTTTATTTCTCCCATGTTAGGACAGGATCTGTGGATGCTTCTTTCTCCTTCTCCTATCCCATTTCTCCCTTCCATTTTTAGCAGGCATTATTAGCTTTTTTGTGTCATGAATACCTTTAATGGTGTAGGGAAGCCTATGGACTCCTTCTCAAAATGATATTTTTTAAATGCTTAAAATAAAACATAGTAACACAAAAGAAACACATGATATTGGAATATGCTTATCAAAATAACGTGTTGTGGTATGGTAACGTGAGATTCTTTATTAAGGCAATAATTATACATTTAAAATAGAAGCAAGCTGAAACACATTCTTCCTAGTAAAATATCACAAGAATAGAAAAACAAGTATCTAATATACTCAATACTAATATGCAACCAATATATAAAGAACTGCACACCCCTAAGAAAGAAAGAAAAGTACGAGTACAGTCTAGGAAGGGGGAGGGGAGAAGAGGGAAGGAGAAGGAAGAAGGGGGGGAGAACAAGTGGGGGGATCTCACCTAATGTGCACAACGTGAGGGTGTTCAGCACACCCCCTGGGGGAAGGGCTCAACTACCACTTGAACTTTGCTTTAGAAATAAAAATAATGTAACCTAAACATTTTGTACTCTTATATGAATTTGAAATTAAAAAAAACCAAGCTAAATTTATTTTTAAAAGATATACCTCTACAAAAGTTCTCTTCAGTCATGACTTGCATCTACCTGCGCTGCACAATGATGTGCTATTTCATGAGTTAAGAAATATTTTTCATGTGATCTGTCAAGTTTTGTGAAATCTAAACAAATGAAAACCATTCGATGCTTTCCATATATTGATGAACAAACAATTTTGGGTAGAACAAATACAGGAAAGCAGCAAAGTGATCTGGGTTCCCACTGTGAGAAGATGCACCTTCACCACCAAGCAGCAAATTTGGGTCACATTTGCCAAGAGCTGGCCAGCCATGCTTGTAGGACATTTGTAGACCAGATCACAGTCACATGAGCCCTAGAAATGGGTCTAATAATTACTGTAAATTCGAAATAGGGTTGAGCATGATGTTTTGAGATATTTCTGATAGCTGTAATGTGGTATGAAAATATCCATAATTTCTGTTGCTCACAAAGTAACAGACACTGCTAATATTACATTAATAGTTGAAGAAAATGCTGGATTAAAAAGAAGTCAAGATAAAAATATAATTTTTTTTCCATAGGAATTTCTGGGCTTTCTGAATTTTATCCACAGATTTCTTTGGGACCCTACTTTAAGAGGTGTTGCTTTTTATAGCAAAATTCTATTTAAAAGTTGTTCTGTTCTGACTAAACAGCGGCTCACACCTGTAACTCCAGCACTGTAGGAGGCCGAGGAGGGAGGATCACTTGAGGTTAGGAGTTTGAGAACAGCCTGAGCAAAAAATAGAAAAATTAGAAAAATGAGCCATTCTTGGTGATGTGCAAATGTAGTCCCAGCTACTTGGGAGTCTGAAGCAGGAGAATTACTTGAGCCTAGGACTTTGAGGTTGAAGTGGGCTAGGCTGACACCACTGCACTCTATATTGGGCAACAGAGTGAGACCCTATCTATAGAAAAAAAAAAAAGTTGTTCTATTCCCTGTCTTCTACTCTTTTTTCCTTTCCGTATTGAACCTGCTCAGGTTTTTTGCCCGGATAATCCCTGTAATCTAGCGCCTCTGTTCTTATCAGGGTCACCAGTGACTTCTGTATTACTGTGGCTCATAGTCTTGTTTGCCTTATCAGCAGTATTTGAGACAATTGATCATTCTCCTTGATAAACTGTTTTTCACTTGGCTTCAAGGATACACGTGCTCTTAGTTTTTCACTGACTTTTTATGGCCACTTGTGCTCAGACTCCTATACTGATTCCTCATCTCCTGACTGCTAGATCTTGGAGACCTAGGACTTGATATTTCGACATCTTTTCTTTCTATCTTTAAGTGTTCTTTTATTTATGTCATTCTCAAAATTATAACTTCAATTCTACTCTGTCTCCTGAATCCCGCTGCCTACTCAATATCTCCACTTGGTTGCCTAATAGGCAAACAAATTAACCTTGTCCAGATCTGAGCTCCCAGTGTTCTCCCCAAACCTGCTTTTCCTGTGCAGTCTCTCCCTTCTCAGTAAATAGCAATTCCCTTCCTTCCAGTTGCTTGGGTCAAACACCTTGGATTTATGTTTAATTCTTCTTTCTCCCACATCTGATCCATCAGCAAATCTTGTCAGTTGCAGCTTCGTAATGTTTCCTACATGTTTCATCCTCTACTGCCTGACTCTGGCACCTTGACACGATCTCTACAGACTCTCCACTGGAATTCTGCCCTAGCCTCCTCACCCCTTCCCTGCTCCTTTTTTCTATCTTTAAATTTGGAAGTTTACAAATCTTACAAGCAACCTACCCACTTACAAGCATCCACTCCGCTCCTTTGAATTAAGAAGAAGTGTGTATAGTTGCCAAACCATATCCCAAACTCTAGCAGGTCCCAAGTATTGCCAATGGACAGGATTCCAAAATCATGGCCATTTTCCTATGAGTGACATACAGAATCCATTCAGCAGCAAAATCGTTAACTTAGTAGGATTTTAAATGCACTGTACAGGTTTGGTACTCACATAAAGGTACTTTTAAAAGCGTGATACCGGGCAGTGCCTGTGGCTCAAGGAGTAGGGTGCTGGCCCCATATACCAGGGGTGGCGGGGTTCAAGCCTGCTTCCGGCCAAAACTGAAAAAAAAAAAAAAAAAAAAAAAAAAGCGTGATACCTCAACTTAGGATGCTCAGAAGTTATTTCAAATGAAATTGGGGCCTGTACTTATCCCTTGAATATTAAGGAGTTGTGTTTTTTCTGTTATGTGACTGCCAAATACACAAGATATATTAGCTAATAGCTGTGTCCTTCTACTGTACATCCTCTGCTAGGGAATCAGAAAATAATAGAAATCCTTCAAGTAATTTTAGAGCGCAAGGAACTTTTCTTAGCAATTAATTAAGTCAGTTGCTCAGTAAACACTTACTGAGAAGCTTTTATGTGCCAGGCATTCCCCTGGGTGCTGGGGATACAAAGATGAATAAAATCTATTCAATATTCTCAAAAGAAAGCACAGACAAAGGGGAGAGGCAGAGGATTAAACAGCTAGGTACAATACAGGGTGATAGGCACTGTAATTGGTGATATGTGCAACATAGCACAAAGAGTGGAATTACCAGCTTTGCTTGAATGGATCTCAGAGCTTCATCCTTGATCCATTCACAAAGCCTGTGTGGAATTCCTTGAAAAATGAAATGATCTTGGTTGCCATGTGTAAAGAAGTACCACAACTCAACTCTGTCCCTACACAGAGTTGGCTTGGAATTCTAAAGGATGAAAAACAGATATCATAAGTTTCATAAATATCCTATGTTGGAAAATGCCAATCTGAAGCATTCTAGAAAGTGGACTCTGTTCTGAAACTGACTGAAACTTCCTAAAGTAGATATATTTTGGAAGCTCTTTTATTTATTCATGGATTTGGGAAAATTTCTGGGGGATTCCTATATTAATAAGTAATTCACCTTCATAATATTACAGCTTTTATCCATGGTGGTGTGGTATGTATATATACATATATGTATATGTATACATATACAAATACATATGTGTGTGTATATATAGATATATATATATATTAAAAACTAGGAAATTGCAGGATAGATTCACACACATGGATATGCACGTATACATACATGTATATATGTGTATAATGTGTCAGAATGTCCTGTTTAAAAACTAGTCTTCCTGAATGAAGACGAAATGGAAACTTATAGGGAATTATTAGAATTACAGAATGATAGCATACTGCCCAAGTATGTTATCATATTGCCTTGCTGTAATCTTACTTTACTTACAATAGGATACATGGAACAAGTAAACAATCTCCTGATCTTCCTTATTTTACTTAGGAGGAAACGGAGACGTGTTTGGGGGTGAGGAACTTTCCTAGTGATGCCCACCTGATCTGCAAGAGAATTGGGACCAAAACCCAACTTTCCCCGTCTGTCTTTTGCTCTTTCCACTTTATAAATGTACTGTTATTGGCTGATGCTTAGAAACGACTTTTCCCATTAGGATTTTGTAGGCCAGTCTGAGATTGTCTAGCCCAGAATTGACATTTTGTACTTGAAGAATGAAATGTCAGCTAGGTGCCATCCTGGCCTCCTGCCAGGCTTCCCTGCCCTCCACACCTAGTTGCTACAACAGAAAGACCACGTTGTAGCCAGGGGCCACACAGGTCATGGGCCTATTGCCAAGTCTAGGGAGCAAAGCACAGAACTTCAGTCTATGCAATGCATGGAAAGCTGAGCTAGCGGGTGAGAGATCTAGTATGTACATAAAGAGCAAGATGGGATGCCACAGTCTTTGAGGGCAGTCAGCTTGAGAGGGCAAATGAGGTGAGGGTCTGAAAGCAAAGTGGTGGAGTCCTCTGGAGTTGGAGTCAGGTTCTGAATGGAAGCAGCAGCTGGGGGAGTGGCCAACACATAGCCTGGGGGCTACTTCTGACCTGCAGTTACTTTTGTTTGGCTGAGTAGAGTTGTTGTTATTTTTTAAAATGATATTTTAGACACTTTTAGGAAGGTCATATACTTGACATTTCACTGCAGCCCCATCGGCAGGTCCTCTGTGAGCCCAGCCTTGCTGCCTCTTCAGAGTCCCAAGTATTACACTTCTGGGCAGGGAGCACACACAGTTCCTTGACACAGGCTGGCAGTCCTCACAGACTCACAAATATGGATGTGGATAAATTCCAACTTGAAGTTATTTTGCCATAGGCAAAATCAAGAAACCCAGGTTATTGACTAGATTTGGTTCTGTAGGAATCAACTGAATATTTTATGAAACTATCTTTGCCAGTGTCTCTGCTCTCCCTCAGTCTCTTTTATTTAGAAGCCTGTGCCGACCTGATTGAAGTATTCTTAGCCCACATGAGTGACCAGCTGTGGCAGCCATTGAAGTGGACTTACCTTGCTGTGCTCTTCCTGGCTGAGCCAAGAAAGGAAGGGCAGGTCCATCCATTACACGTGAGCGGAAGGAAGTGGGAAGAGTGGCGGAGACGCTTAACAGCCTCCTACCCACGTGGGCAGGGCTGGAACCGCCCCACCAATGTTTTGTTTTCCTATGTTCCATTGTTCTGCATAAACATATACACAGAAAAACAAAAGTCAGTGGGATCAGTCCTTTACCAACCCCATCCTTGGGATGTGACAATCTTTGAGGCAATTTTTCTTATTCAAAATCAAGTCAATATTTGATTTTTTCCTGTTTTTTTTGAGACAGAGTTTCACCCTGCTGCCCAGGCTAGAGTGTCGTGGTGTATCACCCTAGCTTATGGCAACCTCAAGCGATCCTCCTCCTTCAGCCTTCTGAGTAGCTGAGACTATAGGTGCCCACTATAATGCCCAGCTAATTTTTTCTATTTTTAGTAGGGACAGGGTCTCACTCTTATTCAGGCTGGTCTGGAACTCCTGAGTTCCAGGGATCCTCCAACCTCAGCCTCCCAGAGTGCTAGGATTACAGGCGTGAACTACTGTACCCTACCTGGGGGTTTGTTAATAATAATGTGCTGATGTTAGTTCCTTAGTTATGACAAATGCATTTTGATTTTCTAAGATGTTAACAGTAGGGGAAACTGGGAGAAGGGTACTATCTTTGCAACTTTCCTGTAAATCTATACTTATTCCAAAATGAGTTTATTTTAAAAGATAGCATATGTTTTTCTGTACCATAATTTGGGTTCCTCCCCCCTGTTTCTTTAGTGGATAGTATGTCAAGGATATGATTAGGAAAACACATTAACATAAAATACAGCTTTAGTATGCAGAAAAAAATAATTGCTAAATCTACAGCTCATCTATATCCCTAATGAAAATATCTGATCCATATATTAGTGTCCTTGTTTATGCTGTTGTCCCTACCTCTGTTTTCTGCTTATCTTTAAATTATTTACTCATTTACATGTTCCCTCATTCAATAAGCATTTATAAAACCAGGTACTGAGCTTAACCCTGAGGGGAGAAAAAGAGATGAATAAAGCATTGTTTCCACCCTCCAAAAGTGCACAAGCCCATGGGGAATGAAAGCTCACACATCAATAACTGTTAAATAATGTAAGTGCAGTGGTAACAAATGTACACAGCGGTTTTCATGGAAACTAAGCAAGCCTAAATGGGGTTATCAGAGAATAACATCCTGAAGGTGACACACCTCTTTTTTCAGGATGAGTAGGAGTTGGGATGAAAGTGTTGAAGACACATGTCAGGGTAGGAGTCTGCATGATGTATTCAGAGAAGAAGGGAGCCACGAACTTTTCAGGATAGCATGTGGGGAGATTGAGTGGTAGGGAGTGGAGTGAGGTGAAGCTGGACAAATAGACAAGAGCCTGTCTTAGAGCCATCAAAATGGGAAGGCCTTCTTGCAAAATGAGACTGTTTCACTGTTAAAGTCCTAAGAAGCTGCAAATGGTAGCTAGCAAAGGATAAAGGCCAGAGAATTTCATTCTTCCTTTATTGTCCATCAATTACAATGGCTCAGGCATTTCCTGAAAACATGGCCAACCAGGAAGGAAGGGGCTGTTCTTGCCATGGAAGGAGTTGGTGGCTTTATAGATAGAATGACTGGTAGCTTGATAGATAGAATGACCCTCTTAGTTTCTTATCCTCGGCCCTCGTAGCTTGCAGTGGTGGTTTACTTTCAGAGTTTATGTAGGTGTGAGTATACAATAATGATTGCTACTTAAGCAATAATGTGTAAGACAGTGATTTTCACTCCCGCAGAAGAGTGAAAAATAAATCTTTTGCTTTTATTCATAGGACAACTGATGTCTTCCACTGCTTTCCATTTTTGAAAACTCATGTGGTAAAACATGAGAAGTTCTTGTTTAAAGAGGTTGATGAGTTGCTTCTTTTTAAATTTTCTTACACTTGATCACACTTGAATTGGGGCTAAGAATAAAAATTCGTCTGAGTAATTTTTATTGATGCAGGTTGACTCTACTTTATGGAGAAAAATGCCAATGTTTAAAATGTGTGTCTGTTTCAATTCCTGGAGGCTACTGAGTAGGTAGACAATAGCGTGTGTGTGTGCGTGCATCCATGAACACTTGAACACTCACGTGTATAAAGACAGAATGAGGTAACTGCTTATTCAGAGGTAGAAAGAAACCAAGTTAGAGTTTTGACTAAATGCCCTTTTTACTTAAAGGTGAGCTGGCCACATCAGGGTTTACTGCCATTGTAAAGCTTGCTGTAAGAAACTGAGTACTTTTTCAGTTTTGCAAACAGTTTCATTATGACATTACTTTATGCAATAAATGACACATTCCCAGTTCCTGTCAGTGCCTAGCTCTTGAGATCTAGCCCTCCTTGCTTTGGTCTTTCTGGCTGGTTTCTTCAGCTCCTTCCCCCACTTGGTCATCTTTCCCCTGCTGAGCCTTCCATCAGTGATGTTTTCTTGAGTCGTGAAGAATAACCTCTTGTTAGTTAGAGACCCTGCCCCGATCTAGTGCAACTGATACTTGAAGAAGGACATGAGCTGAACCAGGACCCTCCTCTGTATTGCAAGGCATAAATAAAATACTTTTGCAAGTATTATGTCATGTTGTCGTTTTCTTTAGGTTCCTGAATTAAAGAGAGCAAGATGTCTGTCTAAGACTTGCAGACACTCAGCTTTGACAGTCTCCTTCTTAAGTTTACAAATTGTTCTCTGCTACAGAAAAAGTTGAATTTTTAGTCTGAATGCTAAGTACACATATGGAAAACGTGTTTTAGGTGGAATTAATATGTATTTCACATTATCTATAACATATAAGAAACTAGATAGATATTGATAATAATTAGCAAATGGAGTGAATGAGTGACAAGCAACTGGCTGGTAAGAACTCCAGTTTGGGGGAAGGCAATGACTATTCCAGGCATCCTAGGCATGGTGGCTGAGCTTCGTTCTTCCTTGTTTTGAAAATTAGTTGCATATTTTAAGTTCATCTGCAGCCCTAGACTGTGTTAGAGTACAGTTTCCTGGCACGCATATGAACCATGCTGTGAGGCTGACAATCAAAATAAGCAGGACCTTGTTCTCACTTCATTATTTGATTGCAGGCTATGAGTTCTTCTTTTTGGAGAAGTCTGAATTACATTTCAGAATGTTTTGTTGACAGATTTTGCATAGGTTTCAAGTGTAGTTCCTTTCTTCCCACACTCCTAAGTAATCCTGGAAGCCAAAGAAATGTACTGTATTCCGTTCAATCTCAGTCATTAAGAAGTCTCTAATTGTTATTGTCTTTATTTTGAGTAGGTCATGGTTCACTGATTAATGGGATATATCTGGATTTTTTTCCCCTTGTGTGGTTAGTGGAAAAAAATAGGAAGTTGAACAGCATCACATTTATTATGATAGTAGTCGACAGGGCAACTGGAGTTAGCGTACTTGTAGCTTCTGTCAGTTACTCCATTGTCCGTCAATAATAGGGCAGTTCATTACTCGATTTTGATTGGCTAAAGAGTAATAGTGGCTCCATTTCAGCAGATAGTGAGGATTGGAATCTCTAGTAAAATTAATGACAGCTGGAGGAATTCCCAGCTGCACATGTAACTAGAAATGCTTAACAGCCCAATTAATCATGAATGGATGGATTCAGTGAAACACAAAATTCAATCTGCTTTTGCAGTGGTGGTTTTGAAAACTGGAGACAAGCGTTTTTTTGTTGTTTTTGACTGTTACTCTAAGTGGCTAGTAAAATGCTGTACATTTTTAAGAGTAAGGTAAAGAAATGTTTGCATTTCCCTTCTTCCTTCTCTGCCTCCCTTCCTACCCTCCCTCCTTCCTACAAATATTTATTATATGCCTACCTTATGCCAAGCCCCTAACTACTCACAAAGATGAGTAGTTAATGTCAGAAAAGTAAAACAGACTGGTCTGAGTGCAGTGGTGTTTACAACGGATCGATCACAACCAGTTACAGATTCCTTTGTTCCTTCTCCATTCCACTGCTTCACTTGACCAGGGGAAAAAAAAAAAAGAAAATGAAAAGTAATGTTGGAGGAGAAAGATAAACAAGGAACCTGAAGGTTGACAGAGACCATTTAATATGTCATTTAAATAATGTCATTCCCAGTTTGGTTCTTCTTTTTAAAGTACATGAACATTTTCTCATATTTGTTCTGGCTTGATGTTGATGAAATAGAGAGTAATGAGACAGAAAGATTTTAAATTGATTTAGTACGTATTGAGATCCAATCTTAGTAAATTACCCCCCCACCCCCCAAAATCACAAATTCAACATATAAAGGGAGAACCAGGCTGGCCCATTGGTACAGTAAACTACTTAATTTCTTATCTGAAAAATTCCAAATTACTAGCTGAAATGTGGCTAACAATCTTTCAAGACAAGATTGAAAACTTCCTGTGCACAAAGAAAAACTATTAACAATTATTTTAACCGGATAACAGCACCAAAGTTTCAAAAGAATTCTGTATAGACTATCTGTATAATGGAGGAAACTTTCATTCATTATACACATTGGGATACAATTTGAAAATTATGGTGGATTTAAAAAAAAATTTCTACTCTCATCTCATTCCACAAATTTCTGCAGGTAGCTTATGAAGCTACAAAAAAGTTACTAACCAGCCATAGATCAGGATCAAAGAAAATACAAAAATAGAAAACCTTATACCAAGTAGAAAACCAAGTAGAACTAGAACTTAGCCCTACCTCAGCTTCCTGGTGACTGAGGCAAAAAGCAAAATGTAATTACTAATAGGCTCTTCGTTTTCTGTAGAGAGAAAATATTTAAAGACAGATGATGGCTTAATTTTTGTGGTTTATAGTGATACCGGAATTTCAGGTTCTTAGTCTCAAGCTATTCGAAGAAGGAATCGGTGGACCACAAGAGTAGTGGTAAGTCAGGATTTATTTACAGGAAAGAAGAATAGTGGTAGGTCAGGATTTTATTTACAGGAAAGAAGATTATAAG
>CAUYRH010066553.1:0-28708 GCA_963574655.1 Perodicticus potto | reverse complement strand
GATCAAAATTGTTTTCACATAGTAAATGAGAAAATATCATGAATGTTATATTAATCAGGTTGATGAAAATATCTCCAATTGTATGTGAAGCTGACACACTGTACTCCTTGACTGAATTATTGTACACAGCTATGACTCAATAAAAAAATAAATAAAAAATAAAAAAGGTATCATAATGACTGATAGAAACTTAAAACAGAAAGAAAAAAAAAATATTATTTTTATTTGCTTCATAAATGAGCTACCTTCTTCTTGACCATCTTCTTTTGCAACCAATGTATACCGTCTTTCTTTATTATTTTTATGTAATCCCAACATTTGAACTGTCACTTGCACATTTATAACTCTCAAATATATATTTATAGCCCTATAATAGTCTGAGATCTCCAGAGACATCTATCCAACTATCTGTAGGACAGGTGTCCAACTGGATAGAGATGGACATTTATAGGTTAGATGTCCACACTAAACTATTCCCACCCCAGATGCCCCCAAACTCACTCCTCTTCTCATTTTTCCAGCCAATGGCAACACTATCCTTCTTCACTTCTCAGAACAGAAATCTGGCCATCATTCCTCTTGTCTTCCTCTTTCCCAAAGCCAAATATTCACCACATTGATTCTGTCCTACAACTTTATTTAATCATCTGCCATTACTATCCCCATGCTACTTCTTTATCCAAGCCTTTATAACCTCTCATTTAGACTATTTCAGTGATCTTCAATCTTGTCTTCCTGTGTCTAGTCTCTTACCATGTCTCGACAGCCCCCTTCATGCAACAGTGACATAAAGTAATTTTCCAAACCAAAAGTTTATTCATGCCATTTTACTGCAAAGAACCAATAAAAAAAAGAGTACAAATAACAACAACAAAATAAAAACAGGAAACTATTTAGTCTCCTTTGTGGTTACTTACTTTTCTAAAGGGTAAAGTTTGAGCTCCTTATCGTGCCATATTGAACAGCTTCCTGCCTACTTCTTAAGCTTCATCTTTCATCACTCCCACAGCTACACTTTATCTCAGGCTCCAGCAAGATTCTTCTGTGTCTTTTAACATGTTCCCTCTTCTTGAAATCCTCTTCTTGCCTTGTCTGCCTAGTGAGCCACCATTTGTCCTTCAGAACGCTATCTTGGTGTCCTTTACTGGTGTAAAGATTTTTCTGAAGCTTCCAGGCACGATGAACTATGTTCAGATTCTTTTTAATTTTGTACGGTGTCATACTGCAACTCTTTTGTTTATGTGTCTATCTTCCCTATGAGGCTGTGAACTCTCCAAGGACAGACTGTGGCTGAGTTTTACTGAGTAAGTGTTCAGTAAATATTTATTGAATGAATGATTCTGATGTCCCATGGGTTGAATTGTGATTTTTGAACTCTATGGGGCATTGAATGTGAAAATAACATGATAACACAAGTTTCATCTCTTTTCTCTCCTAAACAAAGAATTCTAAGCCTTGAGATTTTTTGGAGGTAGGCATTATCACCTGGCTGAAATCCAAAGGGGATGGCTGATAGGAACCTGCTTCAGTCAGCATGGATTTACGTACATACTTTCTGGGAGCTCTCTACATAAAGGAAATGCTTCCAGCCCCTCCTTGCCTGGGTCTTGGCATAACTTCTGATAGCTCTCTTACTTTAGGATCACTTCTGGGCCAGTGAGAGATCAGATTCCTTTAGGGAGTTGGACAGAATAATGTTCTTCGGTGCCAATCCTAGATGCCTGCAGGGCTTGGGATTCTGAGAAGCAATCTATGGGCTAGAACTTACTCTAAGAAGATGAGCAACTCTATGGCCAAGTAGGATCCTAGAAAAGACTCAAGAACCTCTAGTTATTGGACTATGGGGTGTTTATGATCCCATCTGGCCTATAGGATATAAGTACTCAGGAACAGCAGTATAGTTTAGGAGACAATAGCTAGAGCTACTCTAGCCTCAAATTCCTCCAGGCCAGCAAATCAATTTGGTTTCTATCAGCCCTGTAGGACTGACCTTCAAGACTGCTTGTCACCCCTGAGGGTGACCTATCCAGGAAAATCTCACAGATGCAGTACTCACTCAAGTAGACAGATTCCAGAAGACCTGGATGAGTCTTATGAGCCTTAAGAAGTAAGGTTGTTGAGTACAGTTTGGCCTGCTCCACCAGGTTCCACATGCTTTACCACAGAAGTCTGAGCACAGGTTAGGGCAGAAGTCAGTGGGGAGAAGGATTGGGGCTCAGCAACCTTTCTTCAGTGGCACTTATTGTGAAGCCTGTGTCTTTAGGAAATTGACACTGCCCCTTCCAGGATGGGTTTTTGCTATGTTATACTTTCCTAAACTGAACTTCCAATCTTAGTTAGGCAATGCAGTTTCTGTTGAGCTAAATGGCTTTCTTACTCTTATGCCTTAGTGAGCCTAATGGAGATTAAAGTGTAGTATACTTAGGTTTTATGGAATAAAATTATTGTTTCTTGTTGTGAGACTAAGTGGAAGCTAAAAATGTAGAAATGCATTTGACAGTTTACAAAAGCCCTCATATACATTCATAGATTCATTCAATCTGTACACAAGCTAGTGTCTGTCCCTTAGGAGATATTCACGTGTTTGGTGTATCAATGAATGTGGGGATTTATTGTTCCTGTTTTCCATATTGGGAAACTGAGTCCCAACCAAGGAACTGAGTTTTGTACAGTTCAAATAAATAGTTAGTTAAGTGCAGTGTCTACACTTCAAGTCACGCTTATTTCAGGTAAACATTTACTGAGCACCTATTAAGTGAAGGGAATTTGCCAGTGATGAATAAATATGTTCTATGGTTTTGAGAGTTTATAGGCTTATCATGGACTCAGACATATAAGCAAATAATTTCAACATAATGTGCTAAGTGTCGTGATAGAAAACTTTTTGTGATGCAATGGGGTTATAGAGGAACAGCACCTAATCTATCTTGACAAAGTCACAAAAGGAGTTTTGGAGAAGTGACACCTCAATTGAGTTTTGAAGGTTCTATAGAGGTTTTCTAGGGGCCAAGAGAACATTCAATGCTCAGAGGTCAGCTCTCGTAGGGACACAGAGGTGCAAGCCAGCATAGTATATTTATAGGATTGGGGAGTATTCCTTGCTAAGGAGAAAGTGGCAGAAATTATAGCTGGAGATATAGACTGGATTCAGATCATTGAGGATGTAAACTTCTCTTTTTAAAAAAAAAACTTTTATTTTTATTTATTTATTTATTTATTTATTTATTTATTTATTTTTGAGACAGAGCCTCAACCTGTCGCCCTGGATAGAGTGCCGTGGCATCACAGCTCACAGCAACCTCCAATTCCTGGGCTCAAGCTAGTCTCCTGCCTCTGCCTCCCAAGTAGCTGGGACTACAGGCACCCACCACAACACCCCACCATTTTTTGGTTGCAGCCATCATTGTCATTTGGCAGGCCTGGGCTGGATTCGAACTCGCCAGCTCAGGTGTACGTGGCTGGTGCCTTAGCCCGCTGAGCCACAGGCGCCGAGCCAGAGGATGTAAACTTCTCATTGGACACCATTAGTTCCTGTACATTGCTGAATTATTCAAATCGTCTGGGGAACTTAGACATTTTCTTGATTATCTAGGTTTGAGGATCACATCTGGAGGCAGAAACCATTGAAAGATTTGTAGCAGAGGAGAGACATAGATTGCCATAGTGGATCACTGTAGTAGGGATCTATGTGATTGAAGGTAGATTTGAGAGGAATTGTAGTAGAGGCAGAGAGGCCATTTAAGAGGCCACTGAATTTGTCTAAGTGAGATATGGTGGACTGAACAAGGCAGTAGCAGTTAGGAGGGAGAAGAAGAGGCAACAAGATTTTCTTTTCTTTTTTCTTTTTTGCAGTTTTTGTCCGGGGCCAGGTTTGAACCCACCACCTCTGATATATGGGGCCAGCACTCTACTCCTTGAGCCACAGGCACTGCCCTAAGGCAACAACATTTTAATATAGTGAAATTCTTATGACGTTGGGAGAGTTGGTGAGAGACAGAGAAATGTTTAGGAAAATTCTTCAGGTTTCTGGCACGGTTGTCTATGTAGAGGGTGGTGTTTATCGCTAAGATCAAGAATGTAGGGTAAAGATAGAATGGAGAACTATGGATAAATTAATTTTGGAACTTGCTAAACTCGAGGTACTGTGACACTTTTAGGTGAGAGAATGGCTATTTTTTTCTGGAACTCAGTATAAGTATCTGGGCTGAAAATACGAATCTGGGGCCCTTTGTATGGGGTGGTTTAAACCATATGAACATCAGAAATCTCTCAGGAAGGGTGTATAGAGAGTGTGTCAGCAGTTATTCCTTTCCTTCCCTTCAAGTACTGTTCTACTAGGGAAGATGAAGCAGCTTTTCTTTTCTTTTTTTTAATGTGTGATTAAAGTGAGGCAGGGTAGTGTAAATGGCATAAAAAACGGCGTTAGAAAACCTGAGTTCAAGCCTTGCCTATGCACCTTCACAACTGCAGCCCGGAGCAATTCCTCAGCCTCTCTCAGCCTTCAGGTCTTCATCTATAAGACAAAGGTCGTAGGAATAATCTGCCTCCTAGGGTTATTGAGACAGTCCGGTGAGAACACGTATGTGAAAAGTGCTGTGTAAAGAGCCATAGAAATATTAGGGAGTTTCCCCCTAGAAAATTGAACCAATATATAAGAATTACAGTGACACAGAGTTGGCCCAATATCAGGAACATCTGTCTAATGCTTTGACTGTTAAATAATGGGAAGAGCTCTGGGACATGGGGAGCTCTGAGGCTCTGGAGGCCTTTAAGCAGAAGCTATGGTGCTACGCATACTCTGAGGATTTTGTTGCCAGGGGTTGGGCTACCCTGAATGACCACTGAGTTTTCTTTCGTAGCTCAGATATTGTTTGAGTTACTAGACCACTTCTCTACCTGTTTTATGAAACTTTTTACACTAGTTAGAGTTTTATTAATTGTAAAAGTAGGTACAGATGCATGGTTGTTTCATCTTTAAATCTCTTAAAACACTGGGAATTTTGGATCCTAAATGGAGATTTCATTTACAGACCCCTGATAACAGGGAAAACTGCTTCAGGTCTTAGTGCATCAGGTATTTACAGACACTTTGTAATGCTTTTAGATGAGCATCCAGTGGGGCTGATATTTGGGCAGGTTATGTAGTGCAGTTAGGCCAATCTAACACAGATGGATGGGAGGGATGGACATTTTGCTGTTGTAAAAATACCAAACTAGAGATTACTTTAAAATAATCCATTTCTCTTACTTTCAAGAAGAAATGATACTATGAAAAGCTAACAAAATGTTGCCAAGCAGAGGTCGTGATTGAGTATGTTTCGTTGAGTAGCTAAACATTATTTGTAATCAGCACACTAATTATTTGTATGCAAATGAATGTTAGAGAGCGTAGAAAGAGTTTTGTTCTGAACTGGGTTAAACATGCCCTAGGAGCTCATGTTTATACACTTAATTTACTCAGAAACCTGTTGTTGCTGTTCTTCTGATAGAGGATAGGTAAAATATCCCAGCCTATGATTGAATTATCACAAATTTTGAAATGGTATGAATTGAATTATACTTTTCTGTACTTACTGCTAATCACTGATATTAACACACATTTGCTAAACAAAGCCTAATTTACGTGATAACTTTCTCTACACAGAGATTATTTCTCTAAATGAAAGATATCTACCCATGTCATATGATGAATTCTCTTTGTGCTTATTGAGGTAACTTTTTGGCTCTTTATGATTATTGAGATAACTTTCTGGCTCTTTTAAAAACATCACTAAAACATTTGTTCCAAATAATACTAATTTCGTACCTACAAAATATTCTGCTAGGAAAAAAATTGCTATAAACCATACAGAGATGAGCAATTTTGGAAAGCCAAGAATCTAAGAAAATAGATTCAGTTCTAATTGTGGGTAGGAACTTAATTCGTCTTCCTGATGTTTCAGCAGGCCCTTCAAGATCTTTTTAAGGCCCTTGGTCAGCTTTTGATAATTTTTTCTCCATTGCACTGTAACTGTGACAGGGGTTGGTTGATAGAAACTTCTAGTTAGTATTTTGAAAAGGTAAAAGCGTTTAAATTCTCTTGCTTCCACCATCTTACTCCCTGCCCCTAGTCCTCATTTACATGAACTGGTGGACTGAGAGAGTAGGAATACTCTGGCTATGGTGTCCTAGATCTTGAATCCTGGGATGACAGGGCAGTGGGACAGAAGATTAAAGGATAGGAACTATGGAGGGATGGAAGGTGGGAGGGAGAAAGAAGGAGTATGAATCTATCAATGACCCAAAGGTAGAAGCCAAGGAGCATTAGGTCTTAAGCCAAATCACAGGCCATTGGGTCAGGGTTAAGGGTAATAAATACAAGGAACAATGGGGACATAATCCAATTCTAAGCCAGCCAGACACTGCTTGGGCCATGCTGTCTGACCTCTTTGGGAGCCTCTCAGTCTCTTTCTTAATGTGGCACATTGTAAAGCTTTGGAATCTGACCCCAGAGAGAGACTGGATAGCTCAATAAGCTTTGCAGCATTTGTTCTCTCACAACCCATGGAACTCTCTTCATACCAGTTCTCTACAACTCACTGGACATTTTCTAGAAATTCCACTTTTTTGGGGGGGGGGTGATGTAGTGTATAGGAAGAGCCCTGTCTGGGAGTTTGGGGAGCAGATGCTTGGATTTTAGGCAGTGCTCTACCAGTAATTGGCCATGAAACCTTAGGCAGTTTATCTAAACTTTCAGGGCCTCAGTTTCCCCATATATAAAATGAGGATTGAGGAGGCGCAGATGCATCCTACATCCATGAGTTGTGAGTTCTAAAGCACTGAAAATAATTCTGTGGCCTTTGGCATTTGTCCTGTTTGGCTTGAGAAAAATAAATACACCTTAAGTACTACAGTTAAACTGAACCCATGAAAACCCTGAGAGTCAGAATCAAAGTATAAATAGTCAGATCCTTTCCCCAGCTTGGGACAGTCAACTTTTTAGCATTTGTAGAAATGACAGGAAGCAGACCGATTAGGGTTGAATAGTTGTACTCCTCGGCCTCTGCAGATGCATTAGCTTACATACCAGTATTAAAGCAGAGGTCCACCATGTTCCAGGGACTCTGATGGGACTGATAGACCCATCAGAGTCACACACATCACCAGCAAGCTGGAGAACTTTTGTCCTTAGCCAAAGTTACACAAGGCTCGTTCTCTGAGGGCTGCAATAAGATTGAGTGCCTCTTCTGACCGGCCCACCCTGTCGGTCCTGCCAGTGTGGGACAAAAGACATAAAGGCTATCAGTTGAGTTTACAATGTTAATTTTAAAAATAAGCTCTTGATTATAAAAAATAGCCTTAATTATAGTTTACAACGAGTCGGCCATGCATTTCTGAATAGTTTAACAGACAAGGGAATAAGTGAAGCGTAGATATGTGCTGGGGGGTTCATTTGCATGCTGTCCCACACTCAAATTTTACTACTGCAACACCACAATTTTCTGCCAAATTACAAGCACAATGAATTAACACAATTCATTAATTTCGTTTTCAATTGTACTACCACCAGGAGTGTTTCTGTCTTTTGGCCTTTTTGACATAGAGACTTCATCTTAAAAGCAGAAAGACTTGAATGTAGCAAAATCTATACCTATTACAAATAAAGCTTGTTTTATTTTCTTTCCCAGCTGGTTAATATTTTTACATTAATTATTCAACCAAGGCATCTTAAACATCCTAGTTAAAATACACATTGCTGGCCAGGAATTGTTCAACCCCCAGCACACTTTTGTTTGTCTGTAAGGAAAGAAATGCTTAGAACTATAAATGGGTAAACTCAGTCTGTCCATGTAGCGAGGTCAATAGTACTCGTGGTGAACGTACAAGGGATAGGGGACTAATTATTATTGAGACTCAGGTAAGTGATTTCTTAGGCATTTTAGCTGTCATGCTGTGGAATAATTGTAAACCCACCAGGAAGGAATTGCAAAACACAGCCTACTTATTCTTTCCCCAATGGCTATATAGAATTTTTTTCCGTCCTGGTAGTTTGTGCCAAGTCTCTATTTAATCATTAAAAGGAATGTTATTTTAAGTATTGCTTCCTCAATAACACTGCTTCACTGAAACTCTGCAGAATGGTGACTTTGCCCAGAGTGCAGCTTCAATGGGCTGACATGATTTAAGGCAATGAAAGCTATTAGTAGCAGAATGCAAAACTCTGTAGCAATTGTATTTAAAGTTTTGCTTAAGTTTAATATTACCTCTGACTAATATAACCATCTGGATCCAGCCTCATCAGTGACAACATAAAATTGTTAAACACCACTTCATAAGCATCATTTGGCTTTGGTACGATTTTATGATCATGCCTTATTGTAGTACTTTATTCAATGATAAAAGCAATAGCAGCACCAAATATTCAAGGCATGATATATGAGACAGAAACCAAGGTAGTGGGTCTCTAGCTTTGTAACTAAATTTTACCTGCATCTGGGTCTTCACATAATCTCTTCTCTTGTTCAGGAAAGCCTTTCAAATATTGATTGAAAGACTTTTTCAGGGAAGTCCCCATTTCTCCCCTCAGGATTCTTCATCACCATTCCCATTAGTTTTCTTCATAGTATTTCTCCAAAATTATACCCGCATCTGTTTTTCTTTAAATTGTCTCCCCCGCTAGACTGTAAGTTATACAAGGGCAGAGACCAGGCCTATTTTTTTATTCATTATTTTTTAAAAAGATTATTTTTCAATTGTAAATTGAAAAATTGTGGTTGTATGTATTTATGGAGTACAAAGTGATGTTGTGATTTATGAAGACAAAGTGGAATAATAATGCCAAGCTAATTAACATACCTATCACCTCAAATAGTCACCCATGTATCCATTTGCCTAGCAAATTAAGTGGAGACTCTGAATATTTTCTAGGTGACTATATCTACTTCGGTGAGTAAATAAGGCAAAGTGATGAAATTATAAAGAGACGGACCGATTCTGTATGCTCAGGCTTTCAAATTAATCTTATAGTTGCATTTGACCCTGCCTAGGCCCATGTGACTTTACACCAGTAAACTGAAATACTTGTTGGACATTTTCACCTGATGACCCCAGATGTCTCAATTACAACCTATTATTTATCATCAGCCTCTCAAATCTCTTTTCTCCTTAGTCATAACTTGGGTAATGGTGCCATCATGTAAGCTATCACCTAATTAAGACAGTTAGTATTTACTCTCCTATCTCCCCTGGAACTTCGGCAAGAAGGCCTGTCAGTGCCTCCTTCTGAATGTTTCATGGATCTGTCTTTTCCTTTCTACTTCCATTGGCACGACCTTGGCTTAGGTCCTCTTCATAGACTACTGTAGGTCCCATCTAGACTACTGTAAATGCTTCTTCCTCCTCCCTGCCTCCTTGATCTTATTCCCTAAAGACCACCTCCCTTCTCCCAAATGGGCAAATGTTATAATGCTACATTCTCTCTCTCTCTCTCTGTCTCGATCCAGAAGTCAGTAAGGGCTAACCAATGTGCAGAAGTAGCTAGAACCTTACTGAGTAAGAGATAGTCAAAGATTGCAGACATGTTATTTTCTTGAGATTAATTTCCTTTTTGTTTTATGTTATGAATCCAATGGAATAAGTTATTAAAATGCTTTGAGCTTTTGAACAAAAGCACAGAACCATGCCAGCAGGAACAACATAAAGGTTTCCTTTATTTTCTTCTAGCATCTTTCTGTGATGGATGATGTGACTACGAATCTTCACTTAAATATGGAATCCCAAAATATCAGAAAATCCCAGAGTGTCAGAGCTGGACAGAGGCTGTCTGGTTCCTATGTCTGAGGCTGAGAGAAGAGAAGGGCTTTATTTAACATCACAGAGTGAGTTAGCTTCAGAATTAGGACTCATACCCAGTTCTCTGTATTCCTCAAGTGATCACGAGGCTTCGATTGGATGTTTTATTAAAACATTTTCCAGCTCTGTGACCCAACCCCCAGCCCAATGTGGCATGACTTCCTTCCTTCATCTGATCCTTCTTTGCTTCTCTTGTACCTGAGTGCTAATCAGTGAGATTAGAAAGTCTGACTTTAATAAAATGACAGATGCTTCAGCGATGATTTTCAAATGAAGCACCAGGGATTTCTTATAACTGCTTTGGGGGACTTTTTTATGTTACTCACTGGGTTCGCACAGGGCTGCCATCACCTGTTTCAGCCAGGCAGCTACATTTTTATCTGTTTTATGTGAACTCATGCTATCATTGAATTTAAATTAGTGATGTGTGAATGTACATGGAAGGGAGAAGTTGATATTGAAAGTTGATGACATATGTCATTGTGACGTGTCTTAAGGCAGTCTTCTAGTTTCTGGCATGGGATGTAGTGGTGGGAGGGATGTAGGGGCATGAGAACCAGAGAAAAATAGTGCTCCCCACTTGACTGTTTTTGTTACCCAGAGATGGTTAGCATACATTTGATGCATCTCCTTGGCATGATAAAAGGCAAGGCCACCTCTAACTATGGCGGCCTGGGGTAAGGGCGCAAAATACAGGCTTACTGCAACCTCCTTCTTCTCTTCAGACTTTGTGCTCTGTCTCTTACCTTTATGGGGCTTTCCACACATGCCTGTAGACTCCATTATCTTTGAGGAATCTCAATCCAGAGCATCAGCATTACCCAAGAGCTTGTTAGTAGTCCAGACTCCTAGGCCCACTCTTGGCCTGCCGAACAGGATCTGGTTTTTTTTTTTTTTGAAACAGAGCCTCAAGTTGTCACCCGGGATAGGGTGCTGTGGCATCACAGCTCACAGCAACCTCCAATTCCTGGGCTCAAGCGAGTCTCCTGCCACCGCCTCCCAAGTAGCTGGGACTACAGGCGCCTGCCACAACGCCTGGCTATAGGATCTGGGTTTTAATAAGAGGCTAGGGAATTGAGAAGCACTGCTATAGCCTACACGTTGAGGCTGTATCAGCACTGGGTGGAGGGGCAACAGCTTCCCTGTGGCCATTTCTCAGTCACCCCTCAGGCATAGAGTTTAATCCATCCTTAGGAAGACAGAACTAGGGAAAAGGATTGCACAGGCCCCAGACACAGGCTTGAGGCACACGTACGGGAATGTCAGGGTCCTGGGTATGCTGAGAGTAGCCTAGAAGAGGGAAGCATGGACTTTGAGTTGGCAAATCCCATTGGATCTATAAATTCCCTCTCCTGTGGGAAGCAGTGTGGCTAAAGCAGGGCCAGGGCGAGGCTCTTTCAACTATGGGGCCTGGGGCAGGAACCTGATTGTCACAGTCTAAGAGCGATATTGTTGAAAGGTGTCCTAAATGTTTATGGGAAGGGGGGTTAGGTGGAAGTTGTTCATGTCTCCTTGAGGTTCTGGATGGCTGCCAGGGCCTTTGTGGCTCTTTGGAGTGTGGGGAAGTTGTGGTGGTGGGACCATTAGTGCTTTAAGCAGGAATCAACTTAAACTATTATAAGCAAACTCCTCTGTAGCTTGAAACACATTTTCTGACTTATCTGTAGAAGGCAGACAGGGAGGTGCTTTCTGTAATGCCTAATAACAATCTGACTAGACCAGCTGTCAGCCTCCGTAAGGAGACATGTCAACGTGGCTGTGGAGGACCTTGAAAAGCTTTCTCCAAACCTCAGATAGCAGCCATTTTCCTTGTCTGGTGTGGTTAGGGTGGGGTGGTCATTGGAGGGGCAAAGTTAGTCGTTTGGTGTCTACCACCACCTGGATGATGCTATGGTTGTGGGAAAGAAGCAGGTCTGAAATTAAGTTGAATGAATTGGTGCCCCAGCTGCCACAACTCAGCTTCTTCATCTACAAAATGTGTCTAAGAGTCCTTGTCCTGTTTACCTGGCAGAAATTTTGGGTAACTCTACTGAGATAGGGAATACTAAAGTCCCTTATAACTTGTCAAGAGGGACAAACATGACATAAGATGATTGTTCTGCCACTAGTTGTCTTTCCTTTGTGCGTGTGCCTTCACCTCCACTTGGGTTTTAGATTTATCCTGTCCTTTCCTTAGCATGGAACTTTTCATGTTGCAGTAACACACAAGGCTCTGTGCAAAGCCATCTCTGCCATCCTGCCTGATGCCTCCCAGCTCTTTCCACACTGATACACTGCTGTGATTATTGTTTCAGAGTTCCATGGGAGAGGGATTTTATATTGGCAAACATTTCTAAAGAGACAAATAATTGCCTCTGGAAAGAGGCTTGTTTTCTCTTCCAAAAATTCATATTTGCTGGTTTAAATTGATGTGACTTTATTTTTTTGGCTAGAACTCTACAATATTCCACTGAGCAGTAATTATTCCTTTGGTGTTGCAGGAGTTTGCTGAGAGAAGGGAACTAAATCTAAGAGAGTGAATCCATCTGGTACATATGTTGAAGCTTTCTCTAAGACCACCAACACTGAAATGTTAATACTAGATTTTTATCTAGTAGTATCATTTAGATATTGATATAATATGAGCAAGTGTCCTGGGTTGCTAAACTAAAGGCTGAATTCCATTTCCTTACATGGCACTGGATGACCTGCACAGTGGATTGATGACGTTGGCGAGAGCAATGTTAAGATAGAACTTACATTCCAGTCCTGCCACCTGATTGTCAGACTCTGGTTGTTCCATTCCCAATCAAGGGTAGATACTAAAGGCCAGTAGCTGGAAGACTCAGTGTCTCCCAGTACCTGAAGCTTCAGTAACTAAGCTTAGAAGGATAGTAGAAGACCCACACACATACAGTAGGTGACTAATTCTAGATGAGCCTGATACCTCCAGTATTAAGTGTCCTTAGAAAGAGCCCCTGGGCCCATGGAGGCTCACTAACATGTAGCCTGCCTTTTTACATCATGATGAGGTGAAGCTGGGATATGCACCAGGACTCCACAAAAGGCTATCTTGCTTGGATGGGGCTCCAGCAACCAGCCTAGCCTTGCTAGGCCTTTCTCTAGGGTGCTGAACTCAGTCTCTCTACCTAGCTGCCAGCTATGGTCCAATCCAAATGAAACCTCTTGGAAATGGGGTGCTGCCACCTGTCTGATGATTAGTATTGCCACTGCACAAGGTCTTTCCTAAACATATTGCCACCTGAAACAGCCAGCTTGCATTTGTCATGATTTTTTGATCTTTGTAATGTGGATGGCCGGTCAGTCCCCTTAAGGACAACTTCTGGGCCCTCCAAATTCTGACTCTGTTTTATCTGTGCTCATTTTTTCTTTCTTTTTTCTTTTATTATGCTCTTCATGCATCGAAGTTTTAGGATTCCCTGCTATTGCTATGAAAGTTCTGCTGCAATTGTGGGCAATAGCCTATTTTATCCCATAGCCCAGTTACACCTTTACAGGAAGCTGTGGACATGTCAGTGTTGACTTGGTGTTGAACTCAAAGTCCCTGTCTCTCCTCTCCAGAAAGTATTAGCTGAAGAAGCCACAAGGGGATTCATCAGTATCCTATGAAATAAAATGATATGAGATACCAAATAGCTAACTGCCCAGATTTATTAGCAAAATCTGTCTGTTTTAGCTTTTGAAATTTTTTGTCTCTTCTCTGTAGTCCTGTATGAAATAGACTCTCCAGGGCAAGTTGTCACTGGGAGGAATTAGGAGCTGCCATATGTCACTGGCACATGGCTGAGGAGAAGCCAACAAAAGGATTACCATTTTCCAAAAAAACTATTAAGGAAGGTTATTGATTATCTTCCAAATACCTTCCACCTTTGTCATAGGATATTTTGATCATTAAAAGGGCACTGTCATGTATCTTTTTAAAAATAGTTTTCTTAATATTCACTGTACCCAGGTCCTTTTTTAGAAGCAAAAAGTAATGTTTCTTTCTTTACTCATAGGATTTGTCCTTGCCCTTCCAGCAAATGGACTTGAATTGCTACCTGAGTTTACTTCAAGGTCTTTGGGTAGGCGGGGCAAGTATAATTAAATAAATCATTATGATTTCTGTCAACCTTTGTCCCTCCCTTCCTTACATTTTTCCCTACCCCTAGGATTGGAGGTGTCATTTTTTCTTTCAGACTCCCAGACTTTTGGATAAGAACAGTGCCTAAAGGTACATGTCATCAGACTTCCTGATAACATTTAAAGTATAGTGGCATTTTCCCTGCAGAGGAACTATCTCTTATCATATGTAGGTTATCCATAGCACACCTAATTTTAAAATGCTTAATGGCATCTATTATACTTCAGCCCTTTAACCAATTCGTGGGGACATGAGGGATCAGGTAGCATTTACTGCTCCGTGTGTGTAGTGAATGTTGGTATTTGGTGTTTTAATTGGCTCCTGCATCATCCTTGGTGGGGCTTTCCTCTTTTTGCGTTGATGGACGAAGGTATGTTTTGTTTATTCTTGTCTGTATTTGTTTCAATACAGCAACCATCACAGACCCATTAATTAAGAACAGTTGGCTGTGTTCTCCTGCCACATTTCTGATTTCTCAGTTCCCAGTTGAGGAATAGAATCCTACCTACAGCAGAGCCATTTTCTCTAGGCTCAGAACACATGGAGGGCCCAGGACTACATTTTGCACTTTTTGTTTCAAAGTTCAAAGACTTTGTGGGCTCCTCAAGATTTCTGGCCACACTACAGTAGTGTTGTAAGAAATGAGGCTGTATTTTATTTAAGGTGGAACCTAAGATCAAATCAGTTTAGTTTGTTCTTTGGCTTTTGATTTTTTTTTTTTTTAACTTTTTGGTTCCTTAGCCCATATACAGGGTTTGTAGGACTTGACATTGTCCATTTGAAGCATAATGTGGAGTGGTATGATTTTAGTTGGCACATCAGTTACTTTAAGAAATCGGCAAATGGTTTGTGGGGCCTTTTAAAGATTTATTTAGCACGTGATTATTAAGTACCTCTTTTGGGCCAGGTGTGATGCTGGCTGCTACAGACACACAGGTGAAAAAGACACAAGTTGTCTGCTCTCAGGTGGTCTAACAGTTTATGTGAGAGAGAGACACATAAACAGCTAACTTTAATACCCTGGAGAGCTAGAGAGAAACCTTTGTGTCAGGACACTGGCTCAAATAGATGTCGAAAGCAGGTACATACATGGTTTGTTCAGGGACTCACAAGTAATGTAGTGATGTGGATGTTGGCGGGAAGCAACTACAGACAAGATTGGAAGGTAGATTTAGGTGGGACTTTCAGAAGTCAAGATTTTTAGCTTTCAGAAGATTATGTTGGTACCCCTTGAACTCAAGATGTTGAGTCCAAGGTAACAATCATGTTGACATTCTTAGAACTTTTGTTTAGTCTAGCAGAAGGTAAAAAAAAAAAAAAAAAAGAAGTCTGTTGAACTTAAAATAGTGACTCTCCACCCTATGGTCAATGTGAGTCCCAGGTTAGAGAATTAGTTCACTGTGGGGCTGGAGCTCTGCGTCAGCCTGAGATGTATGTGATATATCTTTAGCTTAGGGAAGGGAGATAAGACTTGGCTTTTTGAGGAAAGGTTGGGAAGGCAGGGTACCTAATTGTGTAGTGTTAAAGCTGCTTCTCAGTAAGAAATTTGTAGTTCAGGGTGGCACCTGTAGCTCAAGCGGCTAAGGTGCCAGTCACATACACCAGAGCTGGCGGGTTTGAATCCAGCCTGGGCCTGTCAAACAATGACAACTACAAAAAAAAAAAAAAAAAAATTACCCGGGTGTTGTGGTGGGCGCCTGTAGTCTCAGCTACTTGGGAGGCTGAGGCAAGAGAATTGCTTAAGCCCAGGAGTTGGAGGTTGCTGTGAGCTGTGATGCCACGGCACTCTACCCAGGGTGATAGCTTGAAGCTCTGTCTCAAAAGAAAAAAAAAAAGAAAAGAAAAAAAGAAATTTGTAGTTCAATTATTCTCTTGAAGTATTTTGATGTCCTAAGGACATACAAAAATTCATATTTAAAAGTAAGCATGATGAGCATCCCAATGCTAGATATATGTCCAAAAAAAAGGAAAAAAATATATCAAAAAGATATCTGCACTCCCATGTTTACTGCAGTACTATTCACAATAGCAAAGGATAGGAATCAGCCTGAGTGTCTGTCAACAGATGAATGGATGAAGAAAACGTGGTACACAATGAAACATTGTTCAGCCATAAAAAGAATGAAATCTTGTCGTATGCATCAACTTGGATGGAAATGGAAAACACTATGTTAAGTGAAATAAACCAAGCACAGAAAGACAAATCTCACATGTTCTTGTTCATGTGGGAGCGAAACATTAAAACAATCGATCTCATGGAGACAGAGAGTAGAATGATGCTTACCAGAGTCTGGGAAGGGGAGTGGAGAGGGGGGATAAAGGGAGGCTGGCTAATAGGTATAAAAATATAGATGGGTTGAATGAGAAATATTTGATAATATAACAAAGTAACTATAGCCAGAAGTAACTTAGAGTATACCTTAAAATAACTGAAAGAGTAGAATTGGAATGTTCCTAACATAAAGGAATTTTAAATGCTTGAGGTGGTGGATACCCCAATTACCATGATTTGATTAATACACATTGTCTATCTGTGTCAAACCATCATGTGTTCATGATGAAATTAATTTTAAGAAAAATTAATGGACATGGACAACTTGCATCCAATTCAGATATGAAGAACCAATTTTGTTTACTTACATGATTCCACTTCACAAGCAGCCATGATCAGATATTGATGAGACTTGTAAGAGCAGGCAAAGGTCAAGCCATTTAGGAACACATTGGGCATGATAGGAGCTATCGGCTACAGTATACCCTCATCCAGGCATACATGCATGTCATTACCCTCTGGTCCATAGCCATAAGCACTACCCTTATCCCCGACCCACCACCTTCCAAATAGGTGCCATGGTTCTAATAAGGAGTATGCTTGGATTGATGTGCTGGTCCACATGGAAACACAGCTTTCACTAGAGGTCCTCTTTGTTGTTGTTTTGGCTTCACCTTGAGCCGTCATTCATGTTGCTTTACACTTACTTTCCTATAAGATGCATGGGTCCTTCCTAGACTGCTCTTCCACATTTGTTATTGGGGTGTGGGAGGTATTGGTCCTTCAAAGAAGTACAACACAAACTCCTCCAAACATGAGTAGAGGAACTGTCTACAGAAGAAAAATCTCTGGAAGGAGGTGTCAAGGTCCACTTGGGCGTGTGTCCTATTGTGATAGATCTGCTTCTGAGGAGTCTTTTTCTCCTCAGCCCTTGAAAAACTGTATGTTTTCTTGGAATTAATGTGATTTTTAAAAAAATAATACAGTCTGCAAGTCCTTCTCATAAACTGGTTCTGAGTATCCCTGATTACTTAATATAAAAACTTTATTCATTCATTTGTACTGTTTCTGTCAATGTTGCTTTTAGGATTATGATCCTGGAGGTAAAAGTTATACCAAATATCTAGAGTTAGTATTTAATCTAAAAGAGTCTGTCTTAAAGGTCAGGGGATAATTGAGTTGAGTTACTCTGTTTAAAACAATGAAGGCAAAACAAAACAAAAACAAAATACACAAACAAGCAAAAAATCCAAAACAATGAAGGCCACAACCTATTTTCTCCATTAGGAATGCTGAGCATTGGCAAGGAAATTCATACTAAAATCCTGCGGCTGTTAGTCTCTTGCTCCTTGTACTGGATCACCACTAGAATATACATATATAGATAATATTTAAAAATTATTTTTACCAAACTAGTAGTATGAATAATTTTTAAAAAATCAGGCTTATAACAACATCAACACTAAATATATTCAGACCAAGACTGCTCTCTCCTAATCTAACTCCTCTGGAGAAACCACTTCTTAACTCTTTTAGTTGTTGTTTCTGGTATTTACTTTTGTATTTTATGTAATATGTTTATACTGTTGTTACTTTACTCATTATTTTAGAAGTTAACTACTTGTGATGATAAGAATCTAGCTGTCTCATAGCCTCTGTCAGTTAGGCTTGGCTAGTTTATGCTGCATAACAAATCACTTGTAATTGCCAGTGATTTTACACAACAAAAGTTTATTTCCTGCTCATGCTAAGCGTTCAACATAGGTGGTCTGGGAGCCTCTGGCTTGCATTGGTCACTGAAGGACCCCAGACTCATGGAGGCTCAATCTCAACACCTGATTCTATGATCTCGGAAACAGGGGCAAATAATGGGATAATTGCACACTAACTCTCAGAGCTTCTGCCCAAATTTGATACAAATAAGTTTCACTCACATTTTATTGGTCAAAAGAAGTCACTTAGCTATACTTAATCTGAAAAGATGCTGGAAGTACAATGCATGCTTGGGAAGAGATGCCTTGCAGTATTTGTGAACAGCCTTAATGTCTGCCACATAGCCCCTCCATTTTCCCTCCCTCATTGCCCAAATGTAAGCAAATCACATATATATTTTTTAAATTGGTATTCAATATTTATATTAGTACATTTATTTTTTTGAATATTTCATTTTTCCTGGATCTTCCAGTCTACTGACTCAGTCTTGGCTCTCAAGGCCTGCTGAATACTTGTCATTGTCCCTTTGCCAGTTTCTTGTGTTAGGGGCCCTAACTTTCTAGGTCCCATGTATCCCTCATTTTTGACTGATTTGTTTGGCTGGAGCACATGCTCTCATAGCTTCCTAAGTAAATGTGTATGGGAAGTGTATGAGTTAGCTTGTTGGTAGTTTATGCTATGATTGTAAATAATTCTAAAACTCTAAGGGTTTGTACCACAAGGTTTCTTTCTTACTCATATCCTAGATTTTTCCTGGGTCAGTAGTAGCTCTAGCCAGATCTTTTTCACTCTAAGACCCCGGCTGATGGATCAGCCCTACTCTGGGAGACCTGATTTCTCACAGCAGAGGAAAAAGTGCATTGGCAGAACCAGTAATGACTCACAAAGCTTCCAGATAGAAGGGGCACATATCACTTCTATTCACATTTCATTGGCAAAATCAAGCCTTATGGCCAAGCCTGATGTCAATGAGCATGAAAGAGTAATTCTTCTACAAGCAAAATAATATAATTTACCAAAGGAAATATATAGGTGTATTGCATATGAAATTATAGGTTGATTTTTTTTCCCCAGAATTTTGAAATCATTGCTCCATTCTCTCAGTTTTCAGTGTTATTATTTAAATGTCTGATGCCAATCTGATTCCTTGTCCTATGTATAAAAGTGTTTTTTTTTGTTTTTTAGCTCTGAAACATTTTAGGATCTTCTTTTAATCCATAGTATTCAGATGATTTTCGATGGTGTGAGTTGATGTAAATCTGTATGCATTCATTTTACTAATCCTTCTTTGGGAATTTTAAATGTGGAAATTTATGTCCTTATCTTCTGAAAAATTTTCTTATATTATTCCTTTGACACTTCCCCCCCACTCTGGTTTTTTTTTTTTTTTTTTAATGAAATTTCAGTTATTTGGATGTTAGACCTCCTGGATTGTTCCTCTACTTTTTTTTTTTGTTGTTTTTAATCTTTTTCTCTGTTGGTCTTTATGTTCTACTTTTGGGGGAGATTTCCTCATTTAAATCTTCCTACTTCCTTTTTGGCAATTATATTATCATATTTTCAGTGTCCATAAATTTCCTTAATTTTTGTGTCTTCCATTTTCATAATGTCATATTTATGTTTATGGATAGACATTTTTCTCTATTTCTGAGGATATTAATTATAGTTTTTTTTGGAGACAGAGTCTCATTCTCTCACCCTGGGTAGAGTGTTATTGCATCCTAGCTCACAGAAACCTCAAACTCTTGGGCTCCAGCGATCTTCTTGCCTCAGCCTCCTGAGTAGCTGGGACTATAGGCGCCCACCACGACGGCCAGCTAGTTATTCTGTCTTTAGTAGAGACAGTCCTGCTCTTGCTCAGGCTGGTCTCGAACTCCTGAGATCAAGCAATCTTCTAGTCTTGACCTCCCATAGTGTTAGGATTACAGGGGTGAGCCACTGTGCCTGATCTAATTATAGTTTTTATTTTACATTTTCTCTGTTCTTATATCATTTCTGTTTTCTCTGGGTTCTATTTTCCAGTTCGTTTGATTTGGCTTCTCTCATGTTGGATGGAGGCTTTCCTCAAATGTCTTGTGATCCTTGGCTGTTTATTCATATTTAAGAGAGGAGCCTTCAAAAGCTAACTGAAGTACTGGATGTGAAGGCGGAGTTTGTCAACTAGAGGGCTTCACTGTCGGCTAATCAGGCAGCAACTGACTTTTGTAGGACTTCCAGATGCTAGTATATGGAGGACTTTCCTCTGGTGACCTTCTCTTATTCAAGGATAGAATCATCTAGTCTGTCTGCAAATATTTTGGGATCAGAGCTAGGCTGCCTGGGTTCTTGCCATTCCATATGTAGATTTTCACCTAATTTTTTGCCATCCACCTCACCCCACCTTCTACTACACCTGATGTTCCTGGTGCTCTGAATATGATCAGATTTAGTGGGTTTACAGAGTACATCTCTTGTTTCCTGGGGGCAAAGGGAAAGGAGAAAATAGTTAAGTGGCCATCTGCTTGAGGTAAAGTAGATGTAGGAGACCTCTGTCCCATATAGACTTTCAATTCCTGTTTCCTGTGTCTTACCCTTAACTTCTGCAGTACCTGGTATTTCTAAGCCATAAGCCTTCCCCAAATTCCTTGCGGGCAGCTAATTGGTTCACTTTTCGTTGACATCTCCTTCTACAGGCACTTGTGTTCTCACTTCCTCTACACTCCTTAAATCAATACGCATTCCTCCAACCACTTCCCATATTCAAAACATTTGCTGACAATTCTCATGCGCTGATGTCTCCTTTCCTATTCTCTTAGTCTGTGTAAACTCTATCTGTCTCTCTCTTCCCCTTCCTTTCATCCTCACATTTTTTTAAATTTGTGTTATTATAATTCCTTTAATGGGGCTTCAGGAGGGAGAGAGATAATTACATGTGGTTGATCTGCCATGTTTAACCACAAGTCAAACTGTGAAAGAATTTTCAAAATAGAGTTTTCTTTACCTCATGCTGAGCTCAACATGGCCTTAACGTTTACCTCTGGTCTTCTAAACACAAATAGCATTATACTTGGATAGGTGACAAGCTTAAATCCAAATTTTAAAGATAAAACTTTAATGGTGCTGGAAATTAAAATGTATTTAGCACTCCCTAATACTGGGCGTGGTAAATGAATAAACAAGTGAATCAATGAAATAAAGGAAATCTACTATCATTAGTATTCTGAGTTTGTGACTCTAGCTCCACTCTCTACCCCTGGAGACTGATTTTTACGGACTGCATCACTCAGGCTCCCTTGTCCTCTGGCTTCTAGTTGGCTTTGACAATGGAAGGTAATGGAAGTGGGGGAGGAGGAAAGGATGGAAGGGGTGGAGGACTGGGAGGTCTGGGCATTTATTTCTCTAGCTGCCTCTCTGCCAGGTTGCATTTGGCAAGGGTTGTGTTCTTCTACCTTGTATCATACCTTCTGTTCTGGTTGTTGCCCTTCTCTGACAGCCACAGATTTTCCCAGCTTCTGGTAAACACTACTCTCTTTCCCACTTCAGGCCTGGGGATAGGAAGGCTTTCTTGCTGCTACTGTCCCAGCACTACTGCACCATACCTTGTTGGTCTCCTTAACCTGGCCCACACCTTCAATTATACCCTTTTGAATGTGCTCTGTTTCCCATAAGGACCCTGATTGGCACAAATATTATAGCAGAGCTATCTCATTATCATCCATGCATTTTTTTTTTTTTTTTTTTTTTTTGGTAGAGACAGTCTCACTTTATCACCCTCAGTAGAGTGCCGTGGCATCACACAGCTCACAGCAACCTCCAACTCCTGGGCTTAGGTGATTCTCTTGCCTCAGCCTCCTGAGTAACTAGGACTACAGGCGCCCACCACAACGCCTGGCTATATCTATGCATTTTTGAACAAAGATCGTGAAACAATTATTTCTGCCTTTAGCAGAGTTTGCTGGAGTGAAGAAAGTCAGACTATGGTTTAAATTCAGACTCTTCTACCTCCTTATGGTGTGACATTGAATATAATATTCAACAACTTATTGCTTTATTATCTTTATTGCTGTTTTAAGGATTAGATTGATCCTTGTAAAGTTTTCGCACAGACTGCACACTTACTATTATTTGCTGATTGTGATTTTGTACTTAATCCTGAATGCATGCCCCTCATCTGGTAGTTATCATAGAGTGATACAAGCATTGCCCCCTAAGACTTCTTTCACAACATGAAAAGTAGTGTAGGTTTCCAAGGAGGTTTCTGAATACGGTATAAAGAATACCTTGAAATAATAGCAAAGCTTTAATTAAACAGGGAAAGCACTAATCAACAGTGGTGCTAGACATAAGTTTGAAGGCAAAGATAACCACAAAGTGTACCAGTATAAGAAATTAGCCTTGGATAATGAATATTTGATTGTATTTGGAATTTAGAGCCCTTAAACATTGTCTGCCCATGTTCTCCACTTTGCAGTTGAGAAAACTTAAGCCTAGAGGAGGGAAGGGGATGGCCTAGGACAGTGGGTCTCAACCTTCCTAATGCCACAGCCCTTTAATACAGTTCCTGTGGGTTGCGACCCACAGATTGAAAACTCCTGGCCTAGGATAACATGGTCAGTTAATGGCATAAGCAGAACTAGAGTTCAGGTTTCTTTCTTTTCTTTTCTTTTTTTTTTTTTGAGGCAGAGTCTCAGGTTGTTGCCCTGGGTAGAGTGCCATGGCACCACAGCTCACAGCAACCTCAAGCTCTTGAGCTTAAGCGATTCTCTTGCCTCAGCCTCCCAAGTAGCTGGGACTACAGGCACCCACCACAACGCCCAGCTATTTTTTATGTTGTTGTTGCAGTTGTCATTGTTGTTTTAGCTGGACTGGGCCGAGTTGAACCCACCGGCCTTGGTATATGTGGCCGGCGCCCTAACCACTGAGCTACAGGTGCTGCCAAATAGTGTAGGTTTCTTGACTCCAAGTTCACTTCTTTTTGAAATGTGTTTGCATTTTGAATCTGTAAAACTATACAATGTTACCTTCCAGTACTTGGGTAAGAAAGCCATTGGCTTCTCATTTCACAATTCTCAACAACTTAACATAAAGTCAAAGAGATGTGGTTTCAGAAGATCCAGAGGAATCCAGGTTAGCAGTGTAAGGTAGAAAAATACAGGTTTGATTTTTCACCATTTGTACCATTTGGAAATTAACACTAAGCAACCATAAAACCCTGTATTTGATGAGAAAATTAAAGAAAGTCTGCTTTTATGTTCTGTTTTTTCATTGACAGGTCATCATCCATTTCTTTTGGTGTTGGTTTGCTCATGCCTTTAAATACGTCAAATGTAGCTTGATTTTCTCTTTCCTTTTCTGCTTGTTCATTGGCTCTAAGAGTGTCCTGTCCATTTCAGATTTTGATGGGATCATCATGGACTTTGCTTTGTAGCCAACTAGAGGAAGGCAGAAATGAAAGAGACCTGCCAGCATATTTCCTTTGTGTAAGTTTCCTTGGTTGCAAACACAGGAGCAGAGTTTCTATTGGGCATCTGGTCTCCCCATTTTGAATTTTGCTGAGGGAGGTGGTTGAATTCTTTGAGGAAGTCTTAGTTTTCTGTGTCTTGGGAAATTACTGATAACATCAGGAGCCAGAAGGAGGTGAATAAAATGGAAAAGAAAATTCATAAGAATCATGCCAAGATTCAGATTTCCAACCCCACCCAATTCTTCCCCAGCTCTTCTTTCAGCTACTACTTGCTTCCCAGGAAGCAAAAAACAATAGGCTACTGATTGGACTTGGGTCTGAACTTTAGGCAATTAAAGATGAGGGAAGTAAAACATAGTGACATTTAGAATCAAAGTCCATATGCTTCCATTAGGAGGCATAGTATGTGTTATCCTTTAGAAAATGAGTCACTCTTGTTCTGGAGCCTAACTTGGAACCCTATTCTTTTGGTAATTATTCTCAAAGTTTCTAGCAGACCATTTTAGAGTTAATCCCTTACAGGGAAGTAAAAAGGTCTTATGGTGAAGAAAAGGAAAGCATGTTCATTATATCTAGACTGGGTCTATGTCATGAGAACCAGAAAAACCTGAGCTTTTGGGATTAAAAAAAAAAAAAAAAACAGCCACTGGGCAGCTGGACTTCATGGTAGGGAACGTAGTGTAAAGACTCACTTGTTCTTTTCTGACTCCCTCCAGAAGAATTTAAGTTAAATGTCTACTCTAGTTAGTTTACCAGAGTAGGTACCATGTGATTTAGAAAAGTCTATTCATTTATCTGAATTTGTCTCAACACATAACAATTGTCACTTGTAAATCATGTTTATCTTTCTCTGCTAGCCATTTTCCTTATCCTTTTCTCTAGCACTCATTCCTTCAGTTAATGAATTGGGCTGAAAGTTGACTATGTGCCAGATAGAATACCAGCACCATTGACATAATGGTGACTAAGACAATGTTTTGCTTATTTATTGCTGAGCAATAAACCACCCTCAAACTAGTGGCACAATGCAACAACTATTTTACTTTATCTCATAATTCAGGAATTCAGGCAGGGGTCATTTAGGTTATTCTTTTAATCAATACAGACCACTCAGGTGGTATTCAGCTGGCTGAGGGTCTCGTCCAGAGGAACCCCACAGTTTCACTCATATGTCTAGTGCCTTGGCAAGGATGGCTGCAAGGCTAGGCTCAGCTGACCCCGTTAACTAGAGCAGCTACATTTGTCCTCACCAGCATGGTGGCCTCAGAGTGATTGGACTTCTTGTGTGGCAGGTCAGGGCTCCCAAAACACTGAGCTTTTGTATTCTAGTGGCCCAGACCAGGAAAATACCTTGTCTTTTTTTTTTTTGTAGTTTTTGGCCAGGGCTGGGTTTGAACCCACCACCTCTGGTATATGGGGCCGGTGCCCTACTCCTTTGAGCCACAGGTGCCACCCAAAATACCTTGTCTTTTTACAACCCAACATCTGAAGTCCCAGAATGTCACTTCCACTACAATCTCCCAGGCAAGAAAGTCTCTGACAACCTACCCAGATTCAAGGGGAGGGAGATTCTACCTCTCCGTGAAAGAAATAGCAGACACTTGGCAGACATCATTAGCATATGACAGCCAGCCACAGCTGCTATATTGTGCCACTGGGGCAAGAAATAGACTGGCCAACAAATAATCCAGGGGCCTCGGTCACCTTGAAGAAGTGACTGGAAAGCCTGTTGAGCAGTACAGTGAATACCTTTCCATGATTGAGGCATTAAGAGCCTGGGATTATTCTCTTGTGCTCTCCTGGTGTGTTCCTATGTCAACCTTCCATCTCCTGCTCAGCATTCCAAGTCACACAAGAAAACAACCAACACTGGGTGGTGCCTGTGGCTCAAAGGAGTAGGGTGCCAGCCCCATATGCCAGAGGTGGCAGGTTCAAACCCAGCAAAGGCCAAAAAAAAAAAAAAAAGAAAAAGAAAAGAAAACAACCAACACTGCTGGCATATATACATGCATGGTGTTCCTTCTTACATCCTCTAAGCTCCCTCCATCATTCTGGTTTGCTGAAATCGAATTGTTTGATTGACTGAGGGGTTGCTAGGTGATTACTAATTATTTAAGCTAGTTCATAGCTAGTAATTGGCATTGCTGTTCAATCCATCAGGACTGTTCTCCTCTTCTTTGCTTTACTAACTCCTGCTCATTCTTTGACTCCAGTGTGTATGGGGGGCGGGGGATTGTTCTTTCTGGAAAGTTTTTTTGACCACCCACATCCCAGTTGCATTTAGTTGCCTTCCTCTGGACTCCCTTAATCTCCTTTCTCCCCATTTATCTCCAGCATTTCTACACTTTTCATATTTTGTCATAATCCTGGATTTAATCGACTTACCAACTGCCTCTCCCAAGAGATATATTGCTGATCCAATAGACATGTCTGGAATGAGAATGTCACCTGTATATCAGGGTTTTTCTGAGGGGGCTACAGACACTGGGGTAATTCTTACCTATACAATTGCTCCCTACACACACGGATCTCCAGTCTGGTAGTGAAAGCAGATAATGGAAGAATAATACATTGAGTGCTAAAAAAAGTGCTTCACTCTGATTCTCACAGCCAATGATAGACAGTATGCCATCTTCTCTGTTGTTTCCATGGTGTCTGGGATATAATAGCACCTCAGTAAATGTTTATTATATGCATGAGTGAATGGTGATGGTATATTCATTGAACATGTGGATGAAAGAATGTCAGAAAAATGTCATTTCTCTTATTGTTAGAGCCCCCTTAAAATTTAACCAGGCTGGGTCATGATGCTTTCCATTAAGAAATAATGGAGACAGAGTCAGCATCTGGGCCCAGGTGATCCTTTTTGCTGCCATCCAGAATATGTTAGCCTTTTATTATCCCTGGGTCTGTCTGATGTCTAGGGGTTGAAGGGTAGTGGCTCTCATATCCAAGTTCAATCTTCTCTACTGTTAACCATCGACTTCAGTTATTATGAACCTGTTGATAGATGAATCTCAGTATCCATTGCCTGCCTTGTCCTATCCTTTAGAATAATTTATGGGAGTGCTTAATTTGGATCCTGTGAGCTAGACCTATCCTAAGCATACACACCTTACCCTCTGCCATGTTCTGATGGACCTAATTGGCAGATACATTGATCCTTCCTGGTAGGCTCTCCTTCCATTATTGGCCTTGTTTAAATATGGTTTCTAGATCCCAGATTCTTAGAATAATAAAAAAGCATGATCTTTGAAATCAGATACAATGGGCATTGAAGAGTCTCTTCCCACTTGCTAACATTATCCCTCTGAGCCTAATCTTCTTATCTGTAAAAATGGAGATAATGATCAAGACCTTGTAGTTGTTTTAAATGTACTGCTTACCATGTAATTGCTAAGAAAATGGTATTTTACCCATATTCCATCACAGTGTATTGACTTTTGTATTTAAAGAAGGCATTATTGACTTCTTTATATTCCATACATCATTTACTTCAGAGAACTTTCCTACGTGGGTGGGGATGGTGGTTTGCTTCCACGGCTGACCTTGATCATATCATTATCAGAACTTCTGAACTCTGGTCATATGGCTACCTGGTTCCCTTACTTGGAGAATCCAGGCTCCATGACCTCTAACATAATGTCTTCTTCACTGTAGCTGGAATCCTTCCTTCCCTTTCCAACTCTGGCTCAGTACCAGGATAGAAAGCAAATGCAAAGGACTGAGGCAAGATTTCAGCGACAAGACTTTTAGCATAATCCATAGCTTCACTGTCCTGGGAAGTAGTATGAAGGCACTTTTGCACACACTCTTCCAATCCTACCTCCATCTGCCATTCTCACCCCTGGTTCTAAGAGGTTAGGGCAGTATATTTGGGTGTCATATGTCATAACAATATCTCTCTTTGATCTCCCAGGGCATTTAGGCATTCATTGTCTGTGCATTGCTTTAATTTATATAATTATATTCTTCTGTCTGTGCATTTAATGTATGACTGAAGTATGCTAATCATAAATCACTCAAGATAAGACTAAGCTCTTTGATGGCAGGGCTATGAATGTATATCTCAGTGCCTCGTCATGGCCTGAGAATCGCTGATTTAGAGAGCAGAACTATAAAGGAAGTCAATGAAGGAAACCAAGGAGAAGTGAGAGAAGCAGGAGAAAAAAACAGCAAAATGGAGTGGTAGAAAACTCAGGTGAGGAGAGTTTAGGAGAGGTGGCCCACAGGATGCACGGTAATTTGGAGGGCTTTGGGTACATTTCATGCAGAATGTAGAACTCTGTATTTTAACAAGCATCACAGACAATTTTGATGTTGGTGGTCCCCAAATAAACAGTGAAATCTCTTGCTGGTAAAGTAGCATTAGTAATTTGGATTAGTAGTTTGACAGTCCAATCACACTTTCATGGTCAGCTACATTTCCAGGTCATAAAGAGAGCTGGAAAGACCCTTAGAGGGATGATCTCCCAATGCTACTCAATGGGGACACTATTAGAATTTTGTGTGGGACATTCTTTGTTGTAGGGCACTGATATACCTGTGAAATGTCAGACATGTAGCATACTTTGTTCCCATCAACTAGACACCAGCCGCACCCCCTTAGTCATTATAATGATCAACAAAACCCTCACCCCATATGTTTCCTTATGCCTCCTAAGGGGTCAGTACTGTCACCACTGAGAACCACTGCCAGTGTAACCTTCATTCCATGCGGGAGGGACTGAAGAGGTTCTTCAAAGTCTCACAGTGAGCAAGTTTTTGAAGAAATGTACTCTCAAGTCAAATATCTTTCATCCTATATTTCTGTAACCACATTTAGAAACCTAAATTCAGGCTTGGCTCTCTGGTCAGATGGTCAGCTTTATTGTAAAGGACAGAGACCACCTAACTAACTCCCCACTGATTCTGACAGCATCGAGCACAATGTTGGCTACACAACAGGCACCTCCTAGATGCTCATAAAACTTTCTATGGGGCTCACTGAAGATGAACAGGATCAGAATACTGCCTGAGCCATAGGCCTTCTTTCAGGAGAGACTGGACTGTTTAGACTCTACTTTGAAGAGAAACATTAGTCTTTAGCATATCCTTGGTACATCAAGAGCGTTCATCTGGACTCTGAGCCCCATTAGAGTGCATGTACCAGGAAGGCAGGGAATTTTGCCTTTGTTCATTCTTTTTTTTTTTTTATTAAATCATAGCTGCGTACATTAGTGCAATCAAGGGGTACAATGTGCTGGTTTCATATACAATCTGAAATGTTTTCATCAAACTGTTTAATATACCCTTCATGGCATTTTCTTAGTTATTGTATGAAGAC
>CAUYRH010066543.1:0-30717 GCA_963574655.1 Perodicticus potto | reverse complement strand
CACAAAAATAGAGACATAGACATTTGGAATAGAATAGAAAACCAGGAAATGAAACTAACATCTTACAATCACCTAATCTTTGATAAACCAATCAAGAACATACCTTGGGGGAAAGACTCCCTATTCAATAAATGGTCCTGTGAGAACCGTATATCCACATGTAAAAGACTGAAACTGGACCCTCACCTTTCTCCACTCACAAAAATTGATTCAAGATGGATAAAGAACTTAATTTTAAGGCATGACATAATAAAAATCCTCAAAGCATAGGAAAAACTCTGGAAGATATCGGCCTGGGGAAAGACTTCATGAAGAAGACTGCCATGGCAATTGCAACAACAACAAAAATAAACAAATGGGACTTAATTAAACTCAGACAACAACCAAAGCAGATTGACAACGTACATAATGGGAAAGGATTCTTGCATATTTTGAATTAGACAAAAGCTTAATAACTAGGATCTATAGAGAACTCAAATTAACCCACATGAAGAAAGCCAACAACCCCAGATATCAATGGGCAAGAGAGATGAATGGAACCTCCTCTAAAGAAGACAGATGAAGAGCTAACATATGAAAAAATGCTCGTCATCCCTAATTATTAATGCAAAAATAATTATTATTAATAAATGCAAATCAAAACCACCCTGAGATACCATCTAATCCCAGCAAGAAAGGCCCACATCACAAAATCTCAAAACTGCAGATTTTGGCATGGATGTGGAGAGAAGGGAACACTTTTATGCTGCTGGTGGGACTGCAAACTAATACAACCTTTTTGGAAGGAAGTATGGAGAACCCTCAAAGAACTCAGGCTAGACCTCCCATGTGATCCTGCAATCCCATTACTGGGCATCTACCCAGAAGGAAAAAAAATCCTTTTATCATAAGGACACTTTCACTAGACTGTTTATTGCAGCTCAGTTTACAATGTTCAAAACGTGGAAACAGCCTAAATGTCCACCAACCCAGGAATGGATTAACAAGCTGTGGTATATGTATACTATGGAATACTATTCAGCCATTAAAAAAAAATGGAGACTTTACAGCCTTTGTATTAACCTGGATGCAAGTGGAACACATTATTCTTAGTAAAGCATCACAAGAATGGAGAAGCGTGAATCCCATATACTGAATTTTGATATGAGGACAATTAATGACATGGTGGGGGTGAGGGATCGGGAGAGCAGAGAGAGAAAGAATGAGGGAGGGGTGGGGAAAGGAAGAGCAGAGAGAGGGAAGGAGCAAGGGGGTGGGGTCTTGGTGTGTGCCACATATTTTGGGGGCAAGACACGATTGCATCTAACAAATGCAATCAGTGTAACCTGGTTTCTTGTATCCTCAATGAATTCTCAACAATGAAAAAAAAAATTTTTTTTTTCGCATTAAAATGTGATTGAGTTCTATATTACAACCAAAACTTTCCAGAGGTTTTGGAAGTAAAACCTTTTACTTCAGTTCAGTGTTATGCTCAGATTAAAAATAGAATTTGCATTGAAGTATTTGCATTTCCAGAATTTTTTCAGGTATTTTACTAAATGATCCTCTCATGCCTACTTAAAATATTAGTAATCAATCTCCAAACCTATGGATGCTAGACAAAATGAATGTCATGTCTGTCCATAAATTTAAGTTTTGGTTTATAATTCTCATTTAGGTCTAAGTTAAGCCTAAACATGGTGTCAATTGAGATACTACATAGGTGACTAAGTCTAGCAATTCTTTATTAACCAGAGCATTAAAAAGACTTAAAACCACAATATGGCAAGATCTCAATTATTAATACTACAAACACTAAATATGATTTTTCAGCAGAGTAACAAAACAGATATTTTCTCTTAACAAATACATGTTTGTTTTTTTCGCTAGTATATGCAGAACTTAAACATTAACTTGCTCTTGATTTCTCACTACAAATGTTATTTTCTTATGACCAAAGTGTCATGATGGGAATGCTACTCTAGCATGTATCTTTTTACATAAGCCCTGCTTTTGATTCGCCCACATCACACTATTCACACATCAAAAAAAGCACAGGCCTCTTTAACTGGCAGGGAATAATTTCAAGAATGAATTTAATCACCTAATTCCTTAATAGTTTCAGATCTTGCCAATTTTGTCTCAAGTTTTGGACCATGTTCCTTTGTACTTCTCTTTAATTTTTCAAAGACTGTTGCTACCATTGCTTTACATACTAACTTTGTCACATATAAACTATAACGTTGGCAACTTAATCTCTGAATTGAATTTATTCCTTGGTAAAATGGGTACTTTTTCGGGGTAAGAAGAGTTGGAAGTGTTTAAATTAACTGAGAGCTATTTCTATTACAGGCATACAGTATTAAATTTTTTGAATGTATACTGTTAGTTATTTTATGATTATGACTTATGGCTATGAGGCACTGACTTAAAATATTTAAAAGCTAGATTCCTCAGATTATTTTTCTTAAGAATTTAAACATTTATGAAAAACTTCCATGCATTACTAACTTCAGGAATGTAAAAAAAAAAACTTGACCAAGACAAGCTAATACCATTGACATGAATGAAAGTAGGTATAAAATTCTGCTTTTCATTTATTTAAGTAGTCTAAACACAGCGTCGAACTAATTTGAACTGGAATCAAACTCTGCATGGAACTGATTTGGGGCCGGGAGAAATCATTACCTTAAGATGCCTTTTTGAGACCACAGGTAGAAAATCATATTCCAGACCCTATAGTTTTACCCCCTTGATAATGCCTCAATTTTTCTTTACTATAACTAATTTCTATTTTACCTCCTCTGCATTTAGAACAGATCTTAAAATAACGGGGCACCAGGATGGAAAACCTCGGGGATTTTTCTCCCCGCGGGCCTTGCTGCGGTCTTGTTCTCGCCGGGACTTTCACACAGGTCTAGGGAACACTTGACCAGCCCTCCGGGCCCCAACCGGCCTCTAGCCCACCCCAACCGGGCCGACTTCCGCCCGAGCCCGGGCTGTGCTCCCGGCTGAGCCCCGCCCCCAAAGGCCGCAGATTCGTCGGAATTTTCCCGCGATGCCGCGGGAGCGCGCGGGGCTGCTAGCCAGGCCCCAGAATGCACTGCGGGATCGTGTGCTCGCGCGTGCGCGCACGCTACTCCACTGCCGAGCGACCGCGGGAAAATTCCAAAAGTCGAAACAAAACAAAAAGCCAATACAAGGCAAAGCCAAATTTCAAGCCACAGAACCCGGGCAGTGGCTTTCTTTCCGCCTTTGCCCAAACTGCTGAAGCAGCTCTAGCGTGGACCACCCGGTAAGAGGCCGCAGAATGAAACGAAGGCGGTAGCTTCCCTCAGGGGTCTGACCGACACGTCAGCTGGAGGCGGGGGTGATGGGGCAGAAAGAGGGAAGACTCGCGAGAACAGCCGCCGAGCTCTTGTGGGAGAGCGGGGCTCTATCCGGGTGTAGGGGCTGAGGGGCGGAGGGGCGGTGGGGAGCGGCGGGGGTGGCGCCAGGCCCCGGGGGCGGGGCCAGCGGGAAGGCGGTTCTGCCGGTGAGGGCTGGGGCCTAGGGGCGGGGTGAGCCCAGAGGCTGCAGCCGTGGAGGGGTCACTAGGAAGAGAACCCCCAGAGCGGTGGGATCTGGGAGTTGGCGTTTTGGTTCTTCTTGTTCTTTAAGCGCAGGCAGCGCTGTGTTCCTAAAAGGAGAGGAGCAAAGGTGAATCTCTTTGCCTCGGATCCGTGGGAGCTGTGAAAAGCTCGCCTCTTCTGACTCATCTCTCTACAGCTGGCCTCATCCTTGCTTCACACCCCCCACCCCCCTGGGCTGCCACCAGGGCTCCGCGAGGGGGCGAGGACCAATTAGGTAGCCCGGGGCGCGGCTCTTGTCCTCCCGGCGTCCGCCGGGGGTGATTCTCAAGGGCGATTGTCACCCCGTACCTCTTTATTTGAACGCGAGGCAAAGTCGAGTTCAAATCCCTTGAGAAATTTTTGGGGGGTGCTGTATGTGTTGTTGGTTTGCTCTTTTGTGTTTTTAGGTGGGCGCGTTTACAAATGAACCCGCTATGGTTTTGTATGTGTTAGCGCTTTGGAGTTTTTGAAACATGAGAAGCTTGGGACTAGAATCTTAAGGAAAGAGGCCAAGGAATTTTCCAGCAAAGATGTGTATGTTCCTGGGTTTTTGTTCTAATGTGAAACTTGGAAAACTCACGGGCACCTAATTTTATTCTAACCTGTGTCCCATTTAATGCATCTAAACTGTTATGTGATTGACTTAACCGTTATCAAATGAGCAGAGCAGGGCCACCCAACTATAGCTATTTATGGATGTCACTCAACTTCAGTGATATGCTGCAGAGAACATTTTCTCATTACTCCCCTCAAGGGTTGTTACAAATGATAGAATTCATACCATGTGTTGGGATCATTCATTACATAAGCTTAGATAGAAAACATATTCATTGTGACTTCATCCATTAAACTTGATGTTTCGATGTAATGTAATCTGGTACAACCAGATTCGCGTGGAAGTAAACACGCACATTACTCATGTATGAGAAAGACTGCATGGAACAAGAAGGTTTGTTTTGCTAGTTGTATCAAAGGGCTCTTTCACCTTTCCCCCAAGAGTAAAAGTTAGATCCTGCTTCTTTAGAAGTGGACCAATAACACTTAGGTATATTATAAATTTTAATTTATCTTTTTTAATTTGGTCATACGCCTCTTGATTTTTTGAAAAACATTTACTAAAGCCGCAGAAAAGAAAGGCAAACTCTAATGGTCTTTTTTTCTTCTGTCCTTTAATAGAAAGCATTAGTTTTGATTCATTGGCTGGTTATGGAAGATGTGTTGCTGCATGTATGTGAAATTGCATGTACATTTTAAAACAAATGATACTTTTAACCAGTTCCACATTTCAGCAAGTAGTTCCAGTAACAAATATACAAATTCTGTATTTATGAAAACCAGCTACAGAGAGGCCAGCCTGGCTAGTAGAAAGTTGGATTGATTATCTAAGCCACAGAGAGAGCCAGAGGAATCTCAACTGAGTGGCAGTTCCAAGTTAGTAGTGGTAGAACCTTAAATCAAGCTAGAAATCAGCACGAAGTCGGGCTTGTGGCTCAAAGGAGTAGGGTGCTGCCCTGGTATACTGGAGGTGAAGAATTCAAACCTGACCCCAGCCAAAAAAAACTTGGGGGGGGGGCCTGTGTATGTGGCTGGTGCTCTAGCCCTAACCCTAACCCTACTTATTATAGGCAGGGATATGTATAGTCTGTCTTGTTTATGGATCCAGAATGATTTTTTAATATGAAAGAACACTTATAGGACAAGTACATTTAATTTGCAGTGTTCTTAAAAAAACTCAGTACAAATGGAGAAGGAAAAATAAAAAGATAGTGTAAATCTTGAGTGTTTTGTCTTGTTTTTAATGAACACCTTTTTTGAAGGGAGATGGAGGACTTGGTTTACAGAGTTATATGGACCATTCTGTAAGGTTTTCCATAAATTTTCCTAGGTACATGGAAATCACTTTGCTGTTAAGGGTTGTTGTATAGGAGAATCTATATATAATCTTCCCTCATAATGCATTCTTGGTGCTTTTCTCTAGTTTCAAGGAGGCAGAGTTCATATATGGAAATCACCTTTTGAAGCTATAGACACTGGTTATAAACAATTCTGTGATTTTTAGTAAATTTAGTACATTTTTGGAATTGTTTAGTGATTGCCAAAATTCAGTTTTTCGAATATTTACGTCATCTTAACAAGTTTACACATGCAAGTGTGTAGTCATTCCTGGTTTCTGAGCCCCAGTTGACTTTTTGTCTCTATAGATTAACCTTTTCTGGACATTTCATATAAATGGATTCATAAAATATGTGTTCTCTAGCTTCTTTGATTAGCTTAGCGTAGTGCTTTTGAGATTCATCCATCTTGTGCCATGTATCAGTGGTTTGTTCTTGTTTATTGCAGAGTAATATTCCATCATGTGGCTATACCACATTTTATTAGTTGATGGACATTTAGGTTCCTTCTATATTTTGGCTATTATGAATAATGCTGCTGTGGGCATTCATATGCAAGTCTGTATGGACATATATTTTCGTTTTCTTGGTTAGATACATATGCATGGAATTTTTGGGTTGTTTACTAAGTTTATGCTTGACTTTTTAAAAACTGCCAATTTGATTTTTTCTACATCTTTACCAGCACTAGTCACCATGGCTATGTTAAGCTATCCTAGTAGGTAAGAAGTCATGTTTCATTGTGGTTGTTATTTGAATGTCCCTACTGGCAAATGGTGTTGAACATACTTTTGTGTATTATTAGCAATTCTGCATATTCTTTAAAATATTTATTTGTATCTTTTGTCCATTACTCGATTGGGTTGTTGTATTAAGTTGTAAACATTCTTTGTGTAGTCTGGATACAAGTCTGTTTATCAGACATGTGTTTTGCTAATAATTTCTAATAAAGTCTTTTATTTGTCTTTTAATTTTCCTAATGGTATCTTGAGATGAGTAAAGTTTTTTTTTTTTTTTTTTTTTTTTGTGACAGAGTCTCATTTGTGGCCCTTGGTAGAGTGCTGTGGCGTCATAGCTCACAGCAGCCTCAAACTCTTAGGCTCAAGCAATTCTCTTGCCTCAGCCTCCCAAGTAGCTGGGACTACAGGTACCCACCACAATGCCTGGCTAGTTTTTAGAGATGGGGTCTCATTCTTGCTAAGGCTGGTCTTGAACTCATGAGCTCAAGTAATCTACTTATCTCGGCCTCCAAGAATGGTATGATTATAGGCGTGAGGTACCTCGCTCAGCCCTTGAATAAAGTTTTTAATTTTGAAGAAATCCAGCTTGTAAATTTCTTTTTTGGATCATACTTGAGGTCTGTGACCAATTTCCAGTTAATTTTTGTGTATGGTATGAGGAATAGGTCTAAATAAATTTATTTTTTTGCACGCTATATCCAGTTGTCTCAGCATGATTTGTTGAAAAACTATCCTTTGTCCATCTAATTGCTTTAATTAAAAGTCAGTTGACCATAAAGGTAAGGAATTATTTATAGATTGTCATTTCTGTTTCTATTGTTGTCTTTTTGTCTTTTTTTTTTTTTTTAAAGAGATAAGATCTCGTTGTGTCACCCAGCCTGAAGTGTGGTAGCATCAGCATAGCTCACTGCAGCCTCAAACAAACGCCTATGCTCAAGTGATCCTCCTGCTTCAGCTTCCCAAGTAGCTGGAAGGTGAATGCCACCATGCCTGGCTAATTTTTTTTTTTTTTTTTCAGAGTCTCACTATGTTGCCCTTGGCAGATTGCCATGGTGTCACAGCTTACAGCAAACTCAAACTCTTGGGCTTAGGCGATTCTCTTGCCTCAGCCTCCCAAGTAGCTGATACTACAGGTGCCTGCCATAACGCCCAGCTATTTTTGTTGTTGTTGTTATTGTAGTTGCCACTGTTGTTTGGCAGGCCCTGGCCAGGTTCAAACCCACCAGCCTCCGTGTATATGGCTGGTGCCCTAGCCACTGAGCTACAGGCACCAAGCCCATGCCTGGCTAATTTTTTAAAATTTTATTCTTTACATACAAGTTCTCCTTGTGTTCCCCAGGCTGATCTGAAACTCCTGGCCTCAGATGATCTTTCCATTTTGGCCTTGTCAAATGTTAGGATTAAAGGTGTGGAACTACTGTATGCCTGTTCTTACATTAGCACCTCACTGTCTTGATTGTGGTAGCTTTATAGTAAGTTTTGAAATAAAGTGTTGTAAGTCAACCATGTTTTTTTTCATTTTCAAAATTGTTTTGGTTGTTCTGAGTTCCTTATATTTCTACGGAAATATTAGTATCAGCTATATTGACATTTTTTCCTAAAAGGACCTTGCTGTGATAGATCTGTTTGGGGGAGAATTGGCATCCTAACATGAACATGGAATATCTGCCATTTGTTTAGATCTTTAATTTCTCTCAGCAATATTTTTTGTTTTTTTTTGAGACAGAGTCTCACTTTGTCACCCTTGGTAGTATGCTGTGGCATCATATCTCACAGCAACCTCAAACTCATGGGCTCAAGCAATTCTTTTGCCTCAGCCTCCCAAGTGCCTGGGACTTCAGGCATCTGCCACAATGCCCACCTAGTTTTAGAGACAAGGTCTGAAGCCAATTAGCTCAGGTAGTCCACCTGCCTCAGCCTCCCAAGTGCTAGGATTACGGGCGTGTTGCCTGCTTCTCAGCAATATTTAGTAATTTTCAGTGATCTAACCCTTCTTTTGCTAAACTTATTTTGATACGTTCTATTTTCTTAAATTTCTTTTTGATTTTTTTTAGATTTTTGTATATTGATCTTGTATCTTGCAGTCTTGCTCAATTTATTACTTCCACCAGGTTTTTGTGAATTCCATAGGATTTTTACATGTAACGTCATGTCATCTGTGAAGAAAGATGATTTTACTTCTTTCTTTACTTCTGAATATCTGATTTCTTTTTTTGCTATACTGCTCAGCTAGAACCTCTAGTATATTGCTGAATAGATGCAGGGAGAGTTGACATTATTGACTTGTTTTTCATCTTGGGAAGAAAACATTTTATCTTTTACTATTAGTTATGATGTTAGCTACAAGTTTTCCATAAATGCATTTTATCAGGGGACTTACCTTCTGTTAATAGATTTTTGAGAATTGTTATCAGGAACAAATGTTAGAAATATTGTTTTTCTAGCTTGGTGCCTATAGCTCAAGCGGCTAAGGCGCCAACCACATACACCAGAGCTGGCGGATTTGAATCCAGCCCCGGCCTACCAAACAACGACAACTGCAACCAAAAAATAGCCGGGCGTTGTGGCAGGCGCCTGTAGTCCCAGCTACTTGGGAGGCTGACTCAAGAGAATGGCTTAAGCGTGAGCTGTGATGCCACTGCACTCTACCCAGGGCGACAGCTTGAGGCTCTGTCTCAAAAAAAAAAAGAAATGGTATTTTTCTTCGTCTATTGACATGAAGACGTGGGTTTGTTCCTTTTTTCTGTTAATGTGATTTATTATATGAATTGATTTGTGAATGTTATATTAACCTTGCATTCCTGGAATAGGTCCCACCTGGTTATGTTAAATAACTTTTTATACAATGTTGGATTTGGCTTAATATTTTGTTTAGGATTTTTGTGTTGTGTTCATAAGGAATATTGGTGAGTATTTTTTTTTTTTTGTGATATCTTTGCCTTTGGTATTACGCTAATGTCATCTTAGAATGAGTTGGGAAGCGTTCCTATTTTTTCTTTAAATATTGGATAGAATTCACCCATGCAGTCATCTGTTTCTGGATTTTTCTTAATGGAGAAATTTTAAATTACAAATTCATATTATTCAGCCACGATCACTTGTGCGCATGTGTGCGGCTTCTTCAGCGCGGGCTTCGCGCACGCCTGCTCCCGGCCTTTCCTGAACGTGCCAGCGCGTGCCCGCGGCCTTTCCAGCGCCAGCTTGTGCCAGGGCTAGGTGGCCTCCCCAGAGCCATCTCCCACGCGTGCCTTCACCAGCAGCTTGCACACCCGATGCTTCTCCAGTGTCAGGGGCCCCGTGGTGTGTGAGGCTTTTTCGGCGCCAGCTCGCGTGTGCGCTGCGCCTGCACCGGCTCACTGGCGTGTGCGGCCTCCCCAGCGCTGGCTCCCGGGCTTGTGCGCCGCTGCAACACCTGTTCCCAGGCGTGCGCGCATCTCCAGCGCTGGCTCCCTGGCGCGTGTTGCTTCTTCAACACCTGCTCCCGGGCGTGTGCTGCCTCCCCAGAGCCGGATCGCCAACATATGTGCTTCTGTAGCCCTGGCTCCTGTGATGTGTACAGCTTCTCCAGCTCAGGCTCTTGTAGCCGGCTGGTCAGCAGCATCCAACGTTCAACATTTTACCTTAGCATCCTTCTCAGAGCAACTTTGCAGTAGAGTGAGACACCACCTTGCCTTTGCCTAGCCCTAGAGGGTGGGTTTCTAGCAAGTTACCAAAAGTGGTTGTCCAGAGACATCGCCACCATTTCGTGAGCCATGACTAATGCCTGCTCTAAATAGGTCCCAATCTCATTCCTTGGGAGAAGAGTATTCTTCCTTGGGCCCCTGTCTCAGCCTAGGTGTAGTGGCTGCTCCTTGTGTCAGCTATTCCTGCATTCTGTAGAGGTCTCTACTTTTGGCTAGCCAATGTCTTTTTTTTTTTTTTTTTTTGCAGTATTTGGCCGGGGTCCAGTTTGAACCCACCACCTCCGGTATATGGGGCTGGCGCCCTACTCCTTGAGTCACAGGCACCACCCCAGGCAGGGTCTTTTTACACCTCCTTTACCATTATAGTGAATAATTCTTATTGCTAAATGGTTTCTCTTTGCTGATTGGTCTATCATCTTTGCTGTTGGTCTATCATCAAGAAATAGTGGTGAAAGTATTTAGCCAATTTGTTTACTTGAGTTTTGAAAATAAAACTTAAGATTACTCTTTCCTTCACATGACAGAAAGCAGGTTTTGGTGGGACTATGTCAGGCTTTTATGAAGTGGTGAATTGAACTTTATATTTTCTTTGTTTCTTTCCAGACCCTTGAAAATTAGAAACAGTACGGGTACCATGGGAAGTGAAGTTAAGGAGTAGGAGGGGAGGAGAAGAAGAAAGGATTGAAAGTGTGGTCAGCCTTACGGCATCCAATGGGCAGGGTTCCCAGATGACCTGAATTTACATCTGACTATATTTCTCATTACCTTTTACTCATGTTTTTCATTTTTCAGATTTCTGGAGCTTGTTTTTTCATTTCCCTCTGGAGACCCAATCCTGATTTTGTAATACAGAATATATGTGTCATATAAACATTTCATGTAAATTTAACCTATTTTAGTGGAATCTGAGATCTGGAGTCTGGTACTCTAGTGACTACCCGTAAGACAGTTTGAGGCTGCTGTTTCTCTCTCTCTTTCTCACACCCACAATTCAGGGTAAACCTTATTAAAAAATATGAATTTGTCTCTATGATCCCTTACCTGGTTTGGTTCAAAGGTGAAGACTTGCTAACCACTTTGGTTTGTTTCATAAGAATTTGGAGGTGTTATTTATCTTAGTGACTTCCAGCATCTTCTTGGGCTGGTTCATTTTTTTTTTTTTTTAAATCATAGCTCCCTGCAGCCTCAAACTCCTGAGTGCAAGTGATCTTTCTGCTTCAGCCTCCTGAGTAGCTACACCCAGCTAATTTTTTAAATTTTTAGTATATAAAAGGTCTCTTTCTAGCTCAGGCTAGTCTTGAACTGCTGAGCTCAAGTGATCCTCCTTCCTTAGCCTCTTAGAGTGTGAGGATTACAGGCATGAGTCACTTTTGGTTGATACCACTTAGGGTGTTTTTTGGTTGTTATTTTTTTGTTTAAAGCAGTCATATTATAAGGCGCTATAAGGAAGGTCTCGTTATCATAGCTCTTTGCAACCTTAAACTCTTGAGTTCAAGCAGTCCTTGTGCCTCAGCCTCCCAGGTAGCTAGGACTATGGTCGCGTACCAACATACTTGGCTAATGTTTTTACTTCTTGTAGAGATAAGATCCTGCTATGTTATTTGAACTCCTGCCCTCAGCCTCTTAAAGTGCTAAGATACAGGTATGAGCCACTGTGTGTGGCCCATTTTTCTGATTCTGTTTGTACGTGCAAGTGCTGATCTTATAGATTTCTTTATCAACCTCTGATTTCTTTTTTTTTTTTGAGACAGAGCCTCAAGCTGTCACTCTGGATAGAGTGCCGTGGCATCACAGCAACCTCTAATTCCTGGGCTCAAGCGAGTCTCTTGCCTCTGCCTCCCAAGTAGCTGGGACTACAGGCACCCACCATAACGCCCGAACATTTTTTTTTTTTTTTTTTTTTTTGGTTGCAGCCGTCATTGTTGTTTGGCGGGCCGGGCTGGATTTGAACCCGCAAGCTCAGGTGTACGTGGCTGGCGCCTTAGCCCACTGAGCCACAGGCGCCGAGCCACCTCTGATTTCTTGATGATCATTTCTGGTTATAAATAAAGATTTTTCTCCTACTTTTTATTTTACTTTTTTTTTTTGACTCTGTTAACCTGGGTGGAGTGCCATGGTGTCATAGCTCACACCAACCACAAACTCTCCAGCTCAAGAGATCCTCTTGCCTCAGCCTCTGGAGTACCTGGGACTATAGGCGTCTGCCACAACGCCTGGCTATTTTTTTAGAGATGGGGTCTTGCTCTTGCTCAGGCTGCTCTCAAATTCCTGACCTCAAGCAATCCTCCTGCGTCGGCCTAATGATGTTTCTTCTTATGGATTGCAGTTCATACTATTGTTTTTTGTAAATATGCCTATTTCTACCACTCTGGGCCAGCTTCTTCTGGGTATGTTCTTTTTTATTATACATATAACCATTGTTGTTGTTTGCTTGGTGTCTATCGTGCATCATTTCCTCCTTTCTGTATCCTAACAGGGTCTAATTTTTTTTTTTCTGTAGACATTACTGACTTTGGGGAATACTTTCTTCCCATCTAGTTGCTGGGATTGATTTAAAGCAATTTGACCATTTTATTGCTTGGTCCACAGTTAGTGAGTGGTCAAGGATGGGTATAGCAAGTTCAGTCTGAATACATCTGAGGTCTCTTATTTGTGATGCTGGAAGGGAAGTGTGTACTCACTTTTTGGGTGGTATGGTATGTAATGTGATTCTTATAAAGGCTATAGCTATTTTTGCTGTTACGAGGGGAGCAAGATGGAGAGATGGATCAACTCTAAAGTCTGCTTTATCTCTGGACTACCCAGTTTCTTGAATCAACAAATTTGCTTTTATTTTATCCAATTTTGTTTGGTGTGGCAGAAACATGTAATACTTGTTAATATCTGTATCCTTCTCTGCATTTCCCAGGTCACTTGCAGCTGTATGGGGAATGCGATAGTTCTAGCTAGTAGGTTTTAAGCAGGTGATTTCCAGGTGGAAATGTTCATTAGCAGATGTATGACCTAGCCCTTTTTTCTTGGAATGTCAGTTATGGAGGCTTGGTGTTGAGATGTCAGAGCATCTGTCAGCCTGGATCCATGAGTGACTTTGTGGAGCAGACCCCTCTCTCATCTCCTGCATACACATTAGGCATGTGAAAAATGAAAAAAATACTACTACAGTATAACTTAGCCTATCTTGGTGAATAATTGGGTTTTCAGTTACTGGAAACAAAAACCTCATAAATTATACAGCGTCATTTTATAATTCTTAGTATATGTGATATATACAATACATGCAGATTTTACATTTTGATTAATTCATAAAACTTACACTTCTTTGGAGGAGTCACTTGTATTTAAATCTAGCTTTCTTTCTTTCGTTTTCTTCTTCCTTTTATTGACTTAAGTAAAAAGGGAAAACCAGGCCATGCACCAATGGCTCATGCTTATAACTCTAGAGCTCTGGGAAGTTGAGGTGGAAGGAGCACTTGAGCTCAGGAGTTCAAAACCAGCCTGAGCAAGAGTCGATACCCCAGTCTCTACTAAAAATAGAAAAATAAGCCACATACCACGGCGGGCACCTGTAGTCCTAGCTACTTGGGAGGCTGTGGCAGGAGGATTGCTTGAACCCAGGAGTTTGAGGTTGTTGTGAGCTAGGCTGCCACCATGACACTTTAGCCTGGGCAACAGAATGAGACTCTGTCTCAAAAAAATAACAAAAAAGGAAACTCTAACTTTCTGAACTTGGTGTACATAAACATAACATTGCCCAACATGGATTGTGTTGATTCCTTACTGTGCCTCTAGAGATCAAAGTTTGTAATAAAAAGCTATATGAAATATAGATTTGGACAAACAATATCTAATTTCTGTTTATGTTTGTAGTTGTTACCTATGTATTGCTAATCATAAGTCTCAAGAGTGAGTAACCCTTTACATGCATTTTATTTACAAAGTATTTTCTGTAGTATATTTGGCACTCAGAAGAATATCCTGTGTTTGTGATTCTGACTAGTGCTATTAGATTTTTTTAGTCATTGCTCTAAAAAGGTCGGCAAAGCTAGTGAAACTTTTTCTTGATGATAAATATTTTGACGAATTGTTTTTTTTTTTTTTTTTTTTTTTTTGCAGTTTTTGTCTGGGGCTGGGTTTGAACCCACCACCTCCATCCAGCACATGGGGCCAGTGCCCTACTCCTTTGAGCCACAGGCGGCACCCTGAATTGGTATTTGTTTTGAAACTGTGCAGCCAGTTTTAGGAATATCACAGATACAAAAATATTTTTCTTTCAAATGCTAGAATAGGATATATTTTATTTTATTTTTTGCAGTTTTTGGCCGGGGCTGGGTTTGAACCCGCCACCTCCGTCATATGTGGCTTGTGCCTTACTTTGAGCCACAGGTGCTGCCCTGATTTAATTTTAAAATTGAGTAGTTGTAAGTTAAGAAAGAAAAGCACAATTAAAAATATCTTGAATTTTGATAATGACATTCCTTTGGGAGTATTAAGAGCTAGAAGTAATTTCATGTATCTTTGTTAAGTTCTATGTGTGTGCTATATATGTCTAACATTTACCTAAAATTGTAGTGAGTCCTTTTGGTTTTAAAGTAATTTAATTTGTTTAAGTTAAACATTTTTGACTTTTAAAAGAATTGCTTAGTTTTGAGGCAGAATGGTGAAAATAGGTAAGTCTTTAAGAATATTCTTGTACTCAATCAGAACCATCTTTGGTTAACATTTGTTTTTTAGCCACAGTGGCTGTGACTAAATGACTTAACATTACTTATTTTTAAACATTTTCATTGAGGTATTACTGATGCACATCAATTGATTCATATTGTTATTGTGGGAGTGGGTTTGTTATTTTGAGAGTGGATTTGTTAATAGAAGTGAGTTCAATTCTTGTTCTCTCTCTTCACGTAATGCTTTCCACCATGATATGACAAGCCAAGATGGCCCTTACCAGATGTGGCCCCTCAGTCTTGGACTTCTCAACCTCCTGAACTGGGAGCCAATACATGTCTGTTTTTTATAAATTATCCGCTCTTGGGTATTCTGTTATAGCAGCTCAAAATGGGATAAGACAAGCAGTCTGACAACACTTAAGTCTGAGTTCCCTTTCAGCAGCAGCTGGCAGGAACTAAATCCTGGCTGGCTTTTTTGGACAGTGTTTTGTTTTCTAGTTGCTGCAAGCCCATCTGATTGCTTTACTCATTTAATTTATCTTTTGTGGACATTCTAATTTATGACCTTTGCCTAAAGTAATTTATTAACTTTTGAATCATTTTGAAATGTATTCTCTTGTCAAACTAACATGTAGGAAGAAATGTATAGATCAGAACAAATTTATCATACTTATTGGGGAAATTACTGCAATTACCTGGGCTCTCTGGTGAGTTCCAAGTTTCATGTCTGTAGAAATAATGATTATTACTATTATTCCTAAGCAATAATATATATCCATTAGAAATCCACTTTTTGTTTAATTGGTTTTTTAAAAAACTCATTGGTTTTTATCAAGTAAACTAGGATTTTTTTCATATGTTTTGTTTTCTTGATTTATTTGTAGCATTACTTTGGTTATAATCACTATTCAAAGTGCCGTATACTTTTCCAAATTATTTTCATGTAGATTATATGAAATTCTCACAATAACTGTATGTAGTGAGGCAAGATAGGCATTTAAAAAAAGAAAAATAGTGGTTTCTTTTCCCAAAAAATTCATTTGGTTCAGAGTTCCCAAGAGATTGCTCAAAAGGAGATAGATACTGAAGAACTTCTTGGGTTACTTTTGTTTGTGCAGCTTTTTAATGTGACTTAATTATTATGACATAATTAATAACCTTTTCAATAATAAAAAGAGCTAAATATTTCTGGTTACGCAGACTCAACTGATTTTAGTAGAAAACATTCACCTTCAATAATAACTTCTCTTTGAAATGTTTACAGGGAAGGAAACTGAGGTTAGTGGCAAGACTGTTGGACTGTTACCCAGGGGAACTGACTCCTGTCTGGTGCTCTTTTCCCTGTACCAATCACCCCATCTTCATGGGGGGAGAGTGCTAAAGCTTCCTGTTGAAACATTCCAAAGCAAGTCTTTGGCAGGCTTTTTGTTGCATCTTTATACTGTGTAAATAGGGGCATTAGAGGAAATGTAATTTTTGAATACTGCCTAAACAGTTTCTGCTTGGTAATGTGCCCTGAAATGCCAGCAAACAAATTAGACCCAGTGCATTTGATATGCATATCTTTTCCCCAAACAAAGTTTGAATTCCACAAACACAAATTGAGTCATTTTCTAAATGTTTGTATATGAATGGAAGTTTTTGCCCTATCTTTCTCTAACCAGTACCATAAAACTTATGAAGGTCCTCGATGCATTTATCATGCATTGTTAATCCAAAACAAAACTTTATTCTGATTTAACTTGTAGCTATAGAGAGATACCAAACTCGTTTCCGTTGATCAGTACAACCAGATCTAAAAGATGTGTAAAGGAATATCATGCTGTAAAGCCCTTATTATAGTTGTAAACACAAGTGCAGCTGTTACAAATCTAGCAAAACCTCAGATTAAACAATTTCATATTTACTGAAGATGACATTCCAGACTCATTTTTCATAATATAAACACTCTGGAGCATGTCTTTGAAATGGGGTGGGATTGTCATTAATATTAATGCCACTGAATTTAAAACTGAAAAGTCTTTTCTTCTTGAACTTTATTTTCACTCCTAATTTTGAAATAAAGTATGCTTTTAGCCTGAAGTTGCATGTTTATCCACAGCCTGAAAAATTTTCATACTGTTGCATTTGAATTGTATGAATGCAGTAATACAGTATAAATATTTTATTTTTTATGGTCATATAATTTAAATGAGTTTGTTAGAATTAAATTTGGCAAAAATTAGTTGTTAATGGAATCCAATTGCATTGGCCAATTTAAAAATACAAGGATCCTGAAATAGTTGCTATTAAAGGATTGTATTAAAGTGACATTTTAGAATGCTGTATTTAAGGAAAGTATTCTAAATGGTTCTAAGTGCTTTTCTTGTGGTTTTGTCTTTCAGCTAGTCAAGGTGGGACAAGTGTTCAAAACCTGTACTACTCTTTTTTTGTTCTTAGTTTTCATTTAGTGGGAAAATTACTGAGGTATCAGTTTTGTCATATAGTCATTTGCTAAAGCTACTTTCTGTGCTCTGATTACCTATTAAGTCTTGCATGATTTTTCTCAAATTTAAGAGTGTACAAGACTCTACTGGAAACCATGAACGATCTGGGCTTTGCTCTAATTCTTATGTGCACGTGTGAGTGTGTGTGGGAGGTTGTTTTGTTTTTAGCTGTTTCTTGGTGACTACATTTTAAATTTTTATATGCCTTTACTGAATTTCTTAGTTGGACTTTGGGGAGCCTCTAATTTGGTTAGTGGAGCAGTAATATGATTGTTTATAAGCTATCTTTAGTGCTCTTTTAAAGAGGGGCAGCATTTATCAAAAGAAGATGTTTGGATCTGTTTCATTTAAAGTTCTTGAATTGTGTTAAACATTTTTTCCGATCAGCGTTGTTGAAGCCAACCATTGTCAAGTGTCATATTGCAACCTAAAGTTAGTAATTGTGAAAGTACATGATGATGATGGTGATACCTTGATGTGGTAATATCCAAATTTGATACAGTAATATCCAAAGAGGAACTTTAGATCTTTTCATCAATTTAAAAGATACCACCACAGACTGCTGCTATTGCTTTTTCCTTCCTTTTTCTCTTTTTCTTAAAGTTAGATTGTGGAGGTTTCTTTAACTATTTTGGCATTTAAAAAATTTTCTATTTTGAGAAGGAAATCCAGGCACATACAAAGAATCCCTCCTTTTCCTATTCAAAAAAAATTTTTTTTGTAACTGCCGTAGGACGTCCCTTCACTGTCATCCATCTTTCTATCCTTTCTCTGATATTGGATCTTCTGGTTATTAGACTTTCTTTGTTGGTTTTCTTCTTCCTCTTCTTGGTGGAGCAAATCCTCTAGTATCTTCCTTAAACAGGATGTTTGATTTTTAAAGTTGAAAGTTTTCATCTGTCTCTATTTTCTCCCTAAAGTGGCTAGCTGTTTAGTCTAAGCCAGTTTTTGAAAATTCTGGTTCTTCTATAAACTAATGAAATGAAACTACCAATAGTGATATTCCTGAATGCAGCTAGTGTACCTGCATGGTGTTCCATTCCATTTTGCTACAGATCTGATAGATGGATGATGATACTAATTTATTGAATCAACATTTATTAAATGGTCTCTCTGTACATGGGACTAAGTTCTACTGTAATACTGAACTACTAAATAGGGATAGGATGGGCCGGAATACTAAAAATATAATGTTAGGAAGAGGATTCAGATAGTCTTCTGTAACTTTGGATACCTGTGGTGGTAGCAGCTATAGACAGCTCAACTGAATTGTAAAGTAACAGATCCAGATGATTTTTTTTTTAGAGACGGAGTCTCACTTTGTTGCCCTTGGTAGAGTGCCATGGCTTCATGGCTCACAGCAACCTCCAGCTCCTGGGCTTAGGCCATTCTCTTGTCTCAGCCCCCCGAGTAACTGGGACTACAGGTGCCTGCCACAACACCCGGCTATTTTTTTGTTGCAGTTCAGCCAGGGCCGGGTTTGAACCCGCCACCCTTGGTATATGGGGCTGGCACCCTACTCACTGAACCACAGCTACCGCCCAGATGATCTTTTTGAACAAAAGTGTTAAGAAGAGCATCAGCCTAAGGATTGATTCATAGAATTTATAAAGGTACTGTAGATGGTTAGAGATAAGCTTCTAGGGCACAGGGCAGATGACTGAGCTGAAGTTAAAGAGTTAGGGATTGTAAGTGGAAGCTAAAGGTATGGAATTAAATGGAGTGGTCCATGGAAAGAAAGATGGAGGGAGTGGAAGACAGAACCCTATGGATCACTAAAATTTAAAGGTATTTGGGGAAAGAGGAACCCTCTAGGAAGATTCAAGGAGTGCTGTGCATCTTCTGGTCTTGCAAACAGGTCAAGTAAAATGAGGCTAATTTTAATTAGAAAAAAAACTTTTTATATTAATAAGGTTCTCCCTATCATTTTTATCTCTTGGAAAATATTCACCCCAGATATAGAAGCATTGATTTAGAGAGTTCATGTGTTGATGGTTATCATAGCCTGAGTAGTTGTGATAATTGTAGGAAATAGACTGGATAAGGCCAGTGCTGAAGTGGAATTTAGATTAAAATATAGGACTATGGAATTCTTTTACTAGGGATAGGTATGTAGGAATGTGAATCAAAAAAGTGGAGTGAGGCTGGGCGTGGTGGTTCATGCCTGTAATCCTAGCACTCTGGGAGGCCAAGGCAGGTGGATTGTGTGAGCTCACAGGTTTGAGACCAGTCTGCGCCAGACAGAGCGAGACCTCATCTCTAAAAATAGCCAGGTGTTGTGCAGGGCTTTTATAATCCCAGCTACTTGGGAGGCTGAGGCAAGAGAATCACCTGAGCCCAAAAGTTTTAGGTTGCTGTGAGCTATGACGCAACGGCACTCTACCAAGGGCAACAAAGTGAGACTCTGTCTCAAAAAAAAGAAAAAAAAAGAAAGTGGAGTGATCTGTGTGTTGGGGTTCCTCAAGACCACCCCCAGGTTGGATGATTCATAGGGACTCAGCATAGAGTTATCCTCATGGTCATGATTTATTTCAGAGAAAGGATACAAAGAAAAGTCAGCAAAGGGAAAAGTTACATGGCGGTCGCAGTCAAGACGAAACCAGGTATAAGCTTCCAAGAGTCCTGTCTTCATGAACTCACACAAGATACACTTAATTCTTCAAGTAATGAGTTGTGACAACACATGTGAAATGTTGTCTACCAGGAAAGCTCATTAGCGACTCAGTGCCCAGGGTTTTTATGGTGGGGTTGGTCATATAAGTATTCTCTGGCTAGTAAGTACCAAAATTCCAGACTCCTAGAAGGAAAGCAAGTGTTCGGCATAAATCACATTGTTTGTACGAAGTTTAGGCACAGTGAATCCCTCTTAGTTACGGTGGTGGGAACTCTCCCAAAATCCAAATTCCCACATGCCAGCGAAGGCCAACATTGCAAGTAGACATCTGCAATTCATTTGGCCATGCTTCTGCAGTATGTGTCCTCAGAAGAGCTGTTTTCTATCCTACTGGACTTTCTGAGGTGTGTAGGATGAAGAACTTCAACAAGCAGGTGTTCCTTCTCTGACCCTTGCTCCGCTCTTTTATTCTGCTGGATAATTGCTCTCCTCACTCCTGTAAGGGGTAGTTGTAGGTGATTTAGAAGAAAGCATCAGTAACTGGGCTGCTCTGTTGAGCACTGATTCGCCTGAGGATTCACTGGCTGAGAAGAGGTCAGTGAAAATGGCCTCTGGAATTTTTTGGACAGATTGTTTGATGAGGTAACAAAAAGTATAATGGTGGACAGGTGGGTGATTATTCTCTGGTGCCTGCCCCATCAGTTTGTGTGTCTTCATAGGTGGGAGCTGTTCTTAAGAAGCCTCATGATAACCTACTAAGGTAGTTATTATTTCATTCCTGAAGATGAGTGAAGTTGGCACTCAGAAATGTCACAAAATTGCCATGGATCACTGGACTAGTGAATGGTGATGCTAGGTTCATACCTTACTGCTAGTCTTCAAAAATTTTCCCACCATAAGCAGCTAGGCTTGGCCAGTGGCCCCTTCTCTCTGCAGTGTGGAGGCAACTCCCCCAAAATTGTGCTCTACATTAAAGGAATCCTTTGCTAATTCATTAAGTTACATTTAATCAGGGTAAAGACTGCATGATCTGGTAGAGGATCTTTTTTCTTCTATTTTAAAAGGATTGTTCCTTTTGATTAAATTAAAACAGGAAAAAATTTTGAAAGGTACAAGTCACTCATATAGCAGCACTTATTTTGAAATCATTTGCAGACTTTGTGTGTTTATGCAAATAGATATTTTTACAAAACCCTTACCATGCTATTATACATATTTGCTGTTTCCTTACATATCTTAAGTTGAACATCTTTCCAAGTCAGTCAGGAATATTCTTTGTGCACTTTTAACTGCTCCGTTACTTTAAAAATGTGTTTGTGTATTTTTTAATGGTTATTGTTATACTGACCTTAATCACTCTCCATCATTTTAGCCTCTAGGCCTATTTTTGATTTGTGTGGTTTTACTAAGAAATAATTGCAAGTGAGGAACAGTCTTAAATTTCGTGTCACTCAGTACCACATAATCCCAGATGTTTGTCTTCCCTAAACAGAGAAAGAGCCCACTCTGGGCAGGGAATGGCGGCTCACGCCTGTAATCCTAGCACTCTGGGAGGCTGAGGCAGGAGGATCACTTGAGCTCAGGAGTTTGACTCCAGTCTGAGCAAGGGAGAGACCTTGTCTGTGCTAAAAACAGAAGCATTAGCTTCAGTTAATTATGGCAGGTGCTTGTAGTCCCACCTACTGAGGAGGCTTGAGGCAGGAATATTGTTTGAACCCAGGAATTTGAGGTTGTCTTGAGCTGGGCTAACACCAGGGCATTCTAACTTGGGCAACAGTGTGAGACTCTGTCTTTAAAAAAAAAAAAAGGCACGGCTGTAATCCTAACACTCTGGGAGGCTGAGGCAGGTGGATTGCTTGAGCTCAGGAGTTTGAGACCAGTTTGAGCAAGAGTGAGACCACATCTGTACTAAAAATAGAAAAACTAGCCAGGTATTGTGGCAGGCCCCTATAGTCCTTGCTACTTGGGAGGCTGAGGCAAGAGAAGTACTTGAACCCAGGAGTTTTGGGGTTGCCATGAGATGTGATGATGCCATGGCACTCTACCCAGGTTGGCAGAGTGAGACTCCATTTCAAGAAAAATAATAAATAATAAGAGCCCACTCTTGTTGTATTTGTTCTTCTCATCCTTTCTTGTCTTATTTCTCTTTCATTTCGTTAAGTTTATCCTCAATGCAAGATTCATTTTGTGTAGTTCTTAGGCTGCTGTTGTGATATCTTTGTCCCTCCAGCCCTTAGTCACTGATGTGTCGTTTGATAGGCATTGTAAATGCTGGTAGTCCTCTCATCCTGACATGGGAGCACCCCAAGTCAGCAGTAACATTTTGTGTAACAAATACCAGGGTAGGATAACCACATGTCCCTGGACTAAGATTTTAAAGTAGTCAGTTGTCCTGTGAGCTGTGGTTTAGGGATTAACTCGAGCAAGAGATTGAATTTATTTCCTATAGACTTCCTTTTCTTGGTTATCATCTTACATAATTGTCTTATTATGTATCTTTTCTTTTTTATTATTTTTGGCTAAAATTTTCCTTTTAGTCATTTTACTTTGCTCATTCTTTTCTCCTCCTGATTTCTAATTCCTCAGATTACTTCCTTTTTCTTTTTTTTCTTCTTTTTTTCTGAGACAGAGTTTTACCATGTTGCCCTCGGTAGAGTGCCGTGGTGTCAGCTCACAGCAACCTCAAAATCTGGGACTTAAGCAATTCTCTTGCCTCAGCCTCCCAAGTAGCTGAGACTACAGGTGCCTGCCGCAACGCCTGGCCATTTATTCGTTGCAGTTGTTATTGTTGTTCAGCAGGTCCAGCCTGGGTTCGAACCCACTAGTCTTGGTGCATGTGGCTGGCTCCCCAACCACTGAGCTACAGGCCCCCAGCCCCCTTTTCCTTTTTTATTTTCTTTTAAGAGACAGGATCTTGCTCTCTCTCCTAGGCTGAAGTGCAGTGGTGCAGTCACAGCTCACTGCAACCTTGAACTCCTTGGCTCAAGTGATTCTCCCAACTAGGTGGGACTACAGGCACATGCCACTACACCTGGCTAATTTTAAAGATTATTTTTTGTAGAGACTAGGGATCATTATATCACCCAGTCTGTTCTTGAACTCCTGGTTTTGAGCAGTCCTCTTGCCTGGGCCTCCCTAACATTATATGCATGAGCCCGTCTCACTCTTCTTCCTTTTTCTTAATCAACCCTATTCTTACCAGCTTTTCTTTCTTAATATAATAATGATCTAGTTTTTGATTAGACAGGGATTGAAGGGTGAGATGTGAAAGGTGAGGGTAAATATGATTGCTGATTGTTTAATATAAAACAACATAGTAAGGAATCTAATTCCTTTTTGATTCCCTGTATTTAGGAGACCATAGAATTGGCTGCCCACTAATAAATATCAAGTGGCTTTTGTGTGCGGATCCTAATAAAGGATTAATGACATCCCTCTTTCATTGGAGTGTGTGATGCATTGTGAGAGAAAGGACCAGGCCTTGTAGAAGGTGCAAGAAATATATGCTAGCAAAGGTAATCCAACCTGACAGAAAGTGTAACATCAATGATAAATATGTTGTAAATGGTAGATAGAAATGGACAGACTTGTAGAGGAGATGAGTTTTGAGTATACAGAGATGCATTATGTTTGTGATAATGTTATTAACTTTTATTTGCAGAAGGGTAAATATTGACTAAGGCATAAAGGCCTATTCTGGAGCTTTAGAAGCCAGGATTTTGTTCCAAGAAGGCAATTAGATATGGTTAGCAGTGTCAGTACTGAATTGGATAACCTTTTTACTAAAATGTGGTCTGAATGTGGGTATTTTTTGAATATAGCCTTGGTAGCTAGTGATAGAATCACTGTTAATGAAGCACTGTTTATCTGTGGCATACAGATGAATCATGTAAAATTTCAAATTTTATTGTTGCTCATCACAAATTATAGAGATTTTGATATTGTCCAGTTAAAAGTTCAGTAGATTTTAGAAACTAGTTATTAATTGACCTCTAATTGTGCATATTTTTGTTGCTTGGTGAGAGTATCTTTAAGATTCAAATAAAGGTAAAAGTAGGGTAAATGGTGTGTCAAATTAAAACTGTATTTTTTTGCCTGTGAACACTTAAATTATATAGGAAAAAACTAGTTTAAGAACATGACTGCAATTTAAAATCTTATTCAAAACCACACATACCATAGCATTTTTAAAGCCTGGAACCAAAAAGTAGAATGATTGTGTTTTATAGCACTTTGAAACTACATCTGATGTTACTGTATGTCTGTGTTGTCTTGATACCGCTTTTGGATTACATTAGTGATTCTTGTGTTCATATATTGTTTGGCTGTACAGATGGTATCCACTTTGAATCTACCAAATAAAAGAAAACTAGAACAGCCATGATTTTGCTAGTTGGGTTATTTTTATTTTTATTTATTTAGATGACTATGGTCTTTGTCAAAGTGGCAGACTAAACCTGGAAACTACAGCCAAGAGTATAATGGGTAGGCACACCTCCTGTATCTAGTCCAGACCTGCTAATTTTTCTCAGCAGAACCAGTGTCATTTCTCCTTGGGTACTAGGCTTTTGCTCTCTTAACATAACTATTGGCGTGATTAACCACTTTGTTTATTTAATTAAGTATCTACAGGCCAATTAAACCCTCCTTAGCTCTCACACCTGTCCCCCTTGTTAGTCTATTTTTCTATTTTCTATACTGCTTCTGTGTGATCTGAGTCCATTTTTTTATACTACTGCTGTGTGATCTTTCTGAAACACAAATATGATTATATTACTTTCTTGCTAAAAATCCTTCAGTGGCTTCCCGTTGCACTTAGAACGAAGTCCGAAGTCCGAAGTCCTTGCCCTGTCTCATAAAGTCCTTCCAAATTTTCTGCTACTTAGCTGAGCAGGGTGACTGCTTTGGTAAAATTTACTCTTACAGGCCAGGCGTGATAGCTCATGCCTGTAATCCTAGCCCTTGGGGAGGCCAAAATGGGAGGATTGCTTAAAGCCAGGGATTTGAGACCAGCCTGAACAACATAGCAAGACCTCATCTCTACAAAAAATTAAAAAATCAGCCAGTGTGGTGGTGTGCACCCATAGTCGTAGCTGCTCGGGAAGCTGAGAAAGGAGCAGTGGTTGAGCCAAGGAATTTGAGGTTGCGGTGAGCTATGATTATGCCACCATATTCTAGCCTGGGCATTTTCATGATGCTTTCTTTTCTTGTGAGAAGCAAGACATTTTATGACTTATTGTCTGTTTATAAACTGCAGTCAGGACTGTGTGCCTCTTTTCTAAATGCTGCATTATACATATTGCTACAAAAGGAGAGAACATGTAATAGTTGTCAGATTCTTTTGAGAAATCTCTATGTAGAAGTTATGTGTGATGTTTTTATTACAAATGAGAGAGTTTGTCTAATGAACCATACTAAAAGTAACGTAGGTGATTAAATATCATGATAGTCTCTCATTTTTCACCAGAAGTAATGAAAAAGTCAACAACTGCTCAGTTTGAAGCAGTTGCACAGATATGACAACAGAAGCCATAGGTATCTATGTCTCCCCCTAAGAGGGTGGGGTTCTTGAAAGTCTTAGGACAGGAAGGAAGGGAGGGTAGGAAGAAAGGTCTCCAGTAGAGGGATAAAAATGGTGAGACCAAATTATGAAAGCATTGGTAGAGTAATCCTTTGGCTGATTTCTGTCTCTAGATGCTCTATAATGTTTTTGTCCTTTATTAAAATAAGAAGTCAAGGTGGGCACTTAGAAGAGGGAGTCATTCCTGATTTTGGCAGGATTCTGAAACAGTTGCCTTATGCCTCATTAGTGTATGCTTTGTTCAAGGCTCTCTTGCCTCAGTCCTTCATACCTGCTGTTCCTTCAGCCTGGAGCACACTATCTACTGTTCACTTGGTGAAGCCCCACTTACCGTTCAAGTCTCAGTTTTAGGTCTATTTTTCTGAAAACCTTCCTTGACACTCCAAGTCTGGGTTAAGTGTTCCACCTAATCTCCTATACCATATAACGCTCTCTCACTTTTTCTCCTATACCATATAACGCTCTCTCACTTTGCAATTTTAGTTTGTATTTTAATTCCTGTGACTATGACTAATGTTATTGTTTCAAAGGAAAGAGGATTGATTAGAGTCATGAGGCATTTCTCTACTTCTGAATCCACAAAAGCCATGAGTTGCCTTTGAACCTTATTTTGAGAAATTTTAGACATAACATACTATAAGGTATTCTGTGAACGACAGCTAGCCTGCCTCGGTCCAGTTGTGAATATCTTAAATGTGAATGCTAGTTCATTATTTTGGTGTATATTCCATTTGTAAAGCCACCCTAGTCTTGCTCAACATATCAAACCTGAGCTTGTTTGGCTGACTCAGTATATCCTACCTGCATTTTCTTCACTTTCCATCTTCACATACAAATTTATATGTATGAAATAGTATAATCCAGTAAGCCTATGTAATTTCTTAATTTATGCTTTATTAAAAATCAAATCTGTTGAATTTTTTTCACTTCTTCAAAATCTTTTTTGTCCAAAGATAATACATTTGGAAATTATATCTCTTTACTATTTTCTAGGCAATGAAGCCCTTTTTAAAAACATTTTTAATTTTTAAAAAATATTTTTAAGAGTTGGGGGGGTCCCACTTTTGCTCAGGATGGTTTTGAACTCCTGGCCTCAAATGATCTGCCCACATCAGCCTCCCAATGTGCTAGGATTACAGGTGTGCGCCAACATACCTTGCCTAATGAAGCCTCTTGATGCATTAAATTAGTGTGTCTATATCATAATCCTTATATCATTTTTAAATAGAGTGTGATAGAGGGGTTTTCATATAATATACTGTACCAAAGATCTTTGATATTTTTAGGTTTAATGTGCACATTTGTTGCCTTTTAAAAAATCATTGAGGTCTGATTGACATATAAAAAGCTGTACATATTTAATGTGTACATCTCGATGGACTTGGGGATAAATATATACCCATGAAACCATTACCACTGTCAAAGCCATAAGCATATCTGTCACCTCTTAAAGTTTGTTCTTATTGCCTTTATTATTATTTTTTTCTGTGTATTTGTGTGTTAAGAAATAATGTTAGCACTTTTTTTGGTGTGTGTGTGTAGAGACAGAGTCTCACTTTATCACCCTTGGTAGAGCGCCGTGGCGTCACACAGCTCACAGCAACTTCCACCTCCTGGGCTTAGGCGATTCTCTTGCCTCAGCCTCCCGAGTAGCTGGGACTGCAGGCGCCCGCCACAACGCCCGGCTAGTACTTTTTTTTTTTTTTTTTTTTAAAGAGACAAGGACTAACTATGTTGCCCAGGCTAGAGTACAGTGGCTATTCATAGGTATGATCCCACTACTAATCAGGAAGAGTTTTGACCTGCTTCGTTTCTGAACTGGGCTAGTTCACCCCTTCTTAGGTACTCTGGTGGTCCCTCGCTCCCAGGAGTTCATTGTACTGATGCTGAACTTAGTGTGGACACCTGATGAGCATAGTGCATGATAGCCCAGAACTTCTGGTCTTAAGTGATTCTCCTGCCTTAGCTTCTGGAGTAGGTAGATGGACTGCAGATACATTCTACCATACTAGGTTCTGTTAGCAATGTTTTCCTTTCCTTTTCCTTTTCTTTTTCCTTTTTCCCTTCCCTTCTCCCCTCCCCTCCCCTTTTCTCTTCCATTTCCCTTTTCCCTTCCCCTTCCCCTTCCCTTCTTCCTTTCCTTTTTCGTTCCCTTCCCTTTCTTCTTTCTTTTTTTTTTTTTGGAGACATTGTCTTACTGACTGGTCTAGAGTGCGGGGGTATGATTGATTATAGTTCACTGCAGCCTCAAATCCCTGGCCCCGACTGATCCTCCTGCCTCAGTCTCCCAAATAGTTGTAACTACAGGTGTGTGCCACCATGCCAGGCTAATTTTTGTAGAGAAGAGGTCTCACTCTTGCTCAGGCTTGAGTGTGCTTCCCAAAGTGCTGGGATCATAGGCATAAGCCACTGTGCCTGACCCTCTTTTAGCAAATTTTAGTATACAGTGCATTATTGTTAATTATAGTCACCTTATAGTATAGTAGATCTCCAGAACTTATTTCTCTTTCACAACTGAAACTTTATATCTTTTAACTATCACTTCTCCATTTTCCCCTTCTGCCAGCCCTTGGCAATCACCATTCTATTCTTCACCTTTATAAGATCCCCTGTTTTGGGTTCCACATGCAAATGAGTCTAAAATCAAATGCAGCTGGGCATGGTGGCTCACTCCCGTAATCCTAGCACTCTGGGAGGCTGAGGCAGATGGTTTGCTTGAAGTCAGGAGTTTGAGACCAGCCTCAGCAAGAGTGAGACCCTGTTTCTACTAAAAATAGGAAAACTAGCTGGGTGGCAGGCACCTGTAGTCCCAGCTATTTGGGAGGCTCAGGCAAGAAGATCTCTTGAGCCCAAGAGTTTGAGGTTACTGTGAACTATGATGCCATGGCACTCTACTGAGGACAACAAAGTGAGACTGTCTCAAAAAAAAAAATAATAATAATTCTTCCAGTCCAGGAACATGGGATATATTTCCATTTAGTTGTGTCACTTTTTATCAGTGTTTTATAGTTTTCACTGGAGGTGACACCTTTCATCTCTTTTCATTGAAGATGACATCTTTCATCTCCTTGGTTAAATTTATTGCTAGGTACGGCTCGGTGCCTGTAGCTCAATGAGTAGGGTACTGGCCATATACACTGAGGCTGGTGGGTTCGAGCCCAGCCCGGGGCCTGCTAAACAACAATGACAACTGCAACTAGAAAATAGCTGGGTGTTGTGGTGGGCACTCGTAGTCCCAGCTACTTGGGAGGCTAAGGCAAGAGAGTCGCTTAAGCCCAAGAGTTTCAGGTTGCTATGAGCTATGATGCGACAGCACTCTACTGAGGGTGACATAGTGAGACTCTGTCTCAAAAAAAAAAAAAACATTCCTTCCTTTCCCACGGTGATTGCCAAGGGCTGGCAGAAGGGGGAAATTTATTGCTAGGTATTTTTGGTAGTTGTTGTAAATGGTACTGCTTTCTTCCTTTCTTTCTTTTTCTTTTTTTTTTTTTTTGCAGTTTTTGTCCAGGGCCGGGTTTGAACCTGCCACCTCAGGTATATGGGGCCGGTGCCCTACTCCACTGAACCACAGGCACCGCCTGGTACTACTTTCTTGATTTATTTGTCAGATAGTTTGCTATTTGGTGTATATAAATCATATTATTTTGTATCCTACAACTTGTTCATTAGTTTTAAGAATTTTATTTTTGGTAGAGTCTGTAGGGTTTTCTGTGTAAAAGATCATGTCATCTGCAAACATGGGCAGTTTGACTCCCTCTTTTCTGATTTAGATGCTCTTTATTTCTCTTTCTTGCCTGATTGCTTTGGCTAGGACTTAAAATACTATGTTGAATAGTAGTGGCAAGCATGAACATCCTAGTCTTGTTCCAGATTTTAAAGAAAAAACTTTCAACCTTTCCCTGTTTAGTATGAGGTTACCTGTGGGTCTGTCAAATACAACCTTTATCGTGTTGAGGTAAATTCCTTCTATTCCTAATTTGTTGAGGGTTTTTATCATGAAATGATGTTGGATTTTGTCAAATACTTCTTCTGTATCTCTTGAGATGATCATATAATTTTTGTCTTTCATTTTGTTAATGTTGTGTATGTTGGATCATCTTTGCAAACCAGACATAAATTACATTTTGTCATGGCGTATCTTTTTTATGTGCTGTTGAATTCTATTTGCTAGTGTGTTGTTGAGGATTTTTTCATCTGAGTTCATTAGGGATATTGGCCTGTAATTTCCCTTTCTTTTAGTGTTTGGTGTTTGGGTAATGCTGGTCTTGTAGAATGAGTTTTGAAATGTTTGCTCCTTTTTCAGTTTTTTGGAGTAGTTTGAGAAGGATTGGTGTTAATTTTTGTTTTAAAATTGTTATTGTTCTTACTTTTTAAAGAGATGGGGTCTTACTGTGTTGAGCAGGCTTATCTTGAGCTCCTGAGCTAAAGCGATCCTCCCACCTCAGACTTCCAAATAGGTGAGACTATATGTGTGTGCCACTGTGCTCAATTCAGTGGTATTAGTGTTTGGTAGAGTTCTACCTTGAGGCCATCTAGTCCTAGACTTTCTTTGTTGGAAAGTTTTTGATTATTGTCTCAATCTCTTTACTTGTAATTGGTCTGTTTAGATTTTCTGTTTCTTCATGATTCAATATTGTAGGTTATGTTTCTAGGAATATATCCTTTTCTTCTAGGTTATCTAGTTTGTTAGTATCTTATGATCCTTTATATTTCTGTAATGTCCCCTTTCATTTATAATTTTATTTTTATTCTATCTTTATTAGTCTATCTGAAGGTTTGTGATATCTCAAAGTAGTTTTGATTTGCATTTCTCTGATGATTAGGGATGGTGAGCATTTTTTCAGGTGTCTGTAGGCCGTGTGCCTATCTTCTTTAGAGAAGTTTCTCTTCAAGTCCTTTGCCCATCCTGAGATGGGATCACTTGTTCTTTTCTTGCTAATACGTTTGAGTTCTCTGTGGATTCTGGTTATTAAACCTTTGTCGGAGGCATAACCTGCAAATACTTTCTCCCATTCTGAGGACTGTCTGCTTGCTATACTTACTATGTTCTTGGCTGTACAGAAGCTTTTTAGTTTGATCAGATCCCAGTAGTGTATCTTTGATACTGCTTCAATTTCCTGTGGAGTCCTCCTCATAAAATATTCACACAAGACGATTCCTTCAAGAGTTTTCCATGCACTTTCTTCTAGAATTTTTATAGTTTCATGTCTTAAGTTTAAGTCTTTAAGCCAGTGAGAGTCTATCTTAATTAATGGTGAGAGGTGTTGGTCCAGTTTCAGTCTTCTACAGGTTGTCAGCCAGTTCACCCAGCACCATTTGTTACATAGGGAATCTTTTCCCCACTGAATGTTTTTAATTGGCTTCACCTTTGTTGATATTTATCTGTGAGCACTTTTAACAAAATTTCTAAAATTTCCCCTGTATCATTTTTAAATTGTTAACACCAAATTAAATTTCTCTTTTT
>CAUYRH010066541.1:0-50108 GCA_963574655.1 Perodicticus potto | reverse complement strand
GGGCTTTTCTTTTTAGGGAGATTTTGTATAGTTGATGCTATTTCAGAACTTGATATAGGCCTGTTCAACATTTCCACTTTGTTCTGGCTAAGTCTTGGTAGGTGGCGTAATTCCAAGTATTGATCAATTTCCTTCAGATTTTCATGTTTCTGAGAGTAAAGTTTCTTGTAATATTCACTAAGGATTTTTTTTAATTTCTGAGGAAGCTGTTGTTATTTCATCTTTACCATTTCTGATTGATGAAATTAGATATTTTACTCTTTTGTTCCTGGTTAGGTTAGACAAAGGTTTATCTATTTTATTGACCTTTTCAAAAAACCAACTTTTTGATTTATTTATATATTGTATAATTCCTTTGTTTTCAATTTAATTTAATTCTGCTCTAATTTTGGTTATTTCTTTTCTTCTGCTTGGTTTGGGATTGGAATGTTCTCCCTTCTCCTGTTGCTTAAGATGTACCATCAAGTTGTTAACTTCCTCTCTTTCTGTTCTCTTGAGGAAGGCTGGCAGTGCTATAAATTTCCCTCTTAGGACTGCCTTTGCAGTATCCCAGAGATTCTGATAATTCATGTCTTCATTGTTATTTTGTTCCAAAAATTTGGTAATTTCCTTCTTAATCTAGTCTATGACCCATCGATCCTTCAGCATAATGTTATTTAGCCTCCATGTTTTTGTATGAGTATGCATATTTCTGTTGTTATTGAGTTCAACTTTTATTCCATGGTGGTCTGAGAAGATGCAAGGAATAATTTCTATTCTTTTAAATTTGCTGAGGTTGGACTTGTGACCTAGGATGTGATCAATTTTGGAGTGTGTTCTGTGGGCTGATGAGAAGAATGTGTATTCGGTTTTGTGGGGATGAAATGTTCTGTAGATATCTCTCAAATTCAAATGTTGAATGGTTAAGTTTAAATCTAAAATGTCTTCACTTAGTTTCTTTTTGGAGGATCTATCCAGCACTGCTAAAGGGGTGTTAAAATCTCCGACTACTATGGAGCTGAAGGTAATCAAGTTGCTCATGTCTGCTAGTGTTTCTCTTATAAGTTGAGGTGCATTCTGGTTGGGTGCATAAATATTAATAATTAAAATCTCATCATATTGAGTAGTACCTTTAACAAATATGAAGTGTCTATCCTTATCCTTCTTTATTTTGGTTGGTTTAAAGCCTGTTGTATCTGCGAATAGGATCACAGCACCTACTTTTTTCTGCTTTCCATTTGCTTGGAATACAAATGACCATTCCTTCATCTTGAGTCTTTATGTATCTTTTAAGGTAAAATGAGATTCTTATATGCAGCAGATATATGGCCTGAGTTATTGTATCCAGTCAGCCAACCTATGCCTCTTTAGAGGACAATTTAAACCATTCACATTAATTGAAAATTATGATAAATCTTTAGAAAGTCCAGTGGACATTTTTAATTTTTTCATCACTGTGGAAGTTGAAATTTAATAAAAAGTTTCTGGGTGAGTTTACTTTTGTGGTGGAGGATTATGCTGGTCATTATGGAGGATAGGTCTGAGAATATCCTGGAGAGCTGGTTTAGTTATAGCAAATTTCTTCAACACATGGATGTCATTAAAGTATTTCATTTCTCCATCATCAATGAAACTCAGTTTAGCTGGGTACAAGCTTTCAACCCCAAGCTGGGTTGAAAGTTACTTTGTTTTAGGAGATTAAAGGTCAATGACTATTCTCTTCTAGCTTGAAAGGTTTGATCAGAGAGATCTGCAGTTGTTCTAATATTCTTCCCCTTGTAGGTAATGGATTTCTTATGTCTGGCTGCTTTCAGAATTTTCTCCTTCATATTAACTTTAGTGAAGTTAATTATAATGTGCCTGGGGGATGTCTTATTCGAGTTGAGTTGTGCTTGGGTTCTGAAAATGTCTGCTATCTCAATTTCAGAACCTCTTGGCATGTCTGGAAAGTTCTCTTTCATACTCTCATAAAGAAGAGACTCTGTGTCTTGTGACGCCACTTCATCATTTTCAGGTATCCCTATAAGGCAAATATTGGTTTTCTTCGAGTTATCCCAGAGCTGTCTGAGAGAATGATCCGTTTTTGTCTTCCATTTCTCTTCCTCTTTGTAAGTTTGGGAGTGTTCAAAAGCTTTGTCTTCAATGTCAGAAATCCTTTCTTCCACTTGCTCCATTCTGTTGCTGAGGGATTCTACTGTGTTTCTCAGATCTTTGAGGGCTGCAACTTCTTGTCTTACTATGTCAAAATCTTAGGTCATTTTGTTTTTGAACTTTCTGAATTCTGGAGACATCTTTTGGATTACTGCTTGAAATTCTAGATGCATCTTTTCCTCCATTCTCTTGATCTTATTTGCTATCCATATTCTGAATTTGATCTTATTTGCTATCCATATTCTGACATCTCAGCCATTTGTTTATGCATGGGGTCTTGTGTGGTTTCTTCCTTATCATTCCTTCGGGGAGTTGATCTGCTCTGATTTTTCATATTGCCTGAGTTTTTCCATTAATTCTGCCCATGATTGTTTTTCACAGTTGCCTCTGGCCGTCCTCAGAGTTGGGGAGGTGTCTCTCCAAGATTGGACCCAGGCGGGATCACTCTATTTTTGGTAGATATTTGTAGGAAGTGACCCTGTGTAGCTCCTCTGGGGCTGCCCCAGCCAGGGAGTTGTGGCTGTGAAAGCAGCTCTGGAGTCAAGCGTGTCACACACTGATCCAGCAGCAGGGCTGGGGATGGTCCACATGGTTCTGGCAATTCCTGGATCCCAGTGGCTTTGGCAACAAGAGTGGGTGGCTCCAGCAGTCTCTGGTCAGGTGGAGGGCTCCACACAGAGGTAGGGAGGGTGTCAGAGGGAGGGTGTGGGGTCGCATGACTTTCCAATTCCCTGGCCAGATGGATGGGGCCAGTGAGGAAGCCTGGAGGGCACTGGAGGGAGGACACAGGTTGTGTGGCTATCAGAGCAGAGTCCCTGGCTGGGGAAGCCCTGACCAAGGCAGGCTTGGGCATCCTGGTGGTGCAGCCCATGGTGGTGTTCTGTATGTTTGCCTAAGTCCCTGGAATGGGGTGGACCTGGGTGCCTAGGCAGCGCGGTTGCTTGCTCCCACCGGAGACCCTGGCAGGGAGCAGGCCTGGGTGCTGAGGCGGTGCAGACCGTGGTGGAGTTACTCACCCCTGCTTCAGTCCCTGGTGGGGGGTGGGCCTGGGTGCCAAGGTGGCGTGACCCGCAGCAGGGTTACTCATGCCTGCCAGTGTCCCTGGATAGGGGCAGGCCTGAGTGCTGAGGCAGCGCAGCCTGCTGGCATCCCTGGAGTGCGGTGGCCTGGGTGCCTAGACGACGTGGCCTGCGTTGGGGTCGCTCACGCCTACCAGGTCGCTGGCGGGGGCTGGGCCTGGATACTGAGGCGATGTGAGCCCCAGTTGGGTCGCTCATGCCTGCTGGTGTTCCTGGAGTGGGGAGGACCTGGGTGCCGAGGTGGCACAGCTTGTGATGGGGTCATGCACTGGGGTTCCTGGCTGTGGCTGGCTGTTGGGGAGGGGGATGCTCGGTGCGGCCGCTGAATCTTTTGCCAGGTGAGGCACTTGGTGTAGCAGACAGAGAGCGGGGGTGCTGCTCAAGAACCTCCTCCAACAGTCTCAGTAAGAGTTAGGCTTTTGGTTCATCAGGTAAGGGGGTGAAGGCATACTGGAAGTTCCAAATGGCTGGGAAAACTTTGGTTCCATTTTTCTGCCTAGCGAGAGAGTGATCAGAGTCACAGTGGGGTCCCTCTGGGGGAGTAATCCCCACTTCCCACAGCACTCTCCTATGGGATGAGACAAGTGGTCCACAGTTCACTGTTCGTCTGTTGAAATCCTGCAGAAGTAAATGAAGAGAGAAAAGGAAAGGAAACAGAAAGCAAAAAAGACCATAGCTTTCTTGGGCAAGGGGATGAATAATTTTCCTTTCAGATGAATTTTGTACCTGAAGCTTGCTTTCTTGGAGTCGCAGCTTGCCTCACCAGAGGTGACCTGCAGTTATCACTTCTCTCTCGGCTGGGGTCCCAGTCTTTAGCTCAATTGGGCATGTTCTGGATGTTATCCTTCCCCTTGGTCAGGAGCCTCTTTCAGGAGCTGCTTTCCATTGGCCATCTTGCCCCTCCCCCTCCAAAGGCAAATTCTAATAACAAATTGGGTTTGAGCATGCTGTGGATATATAATGAATACCATGTGAGCAACCCTCCCAGTTCAGCGTCCCCAAGAATTAAAAAATCCCTGGAGTTAATTACTTAGCAAATGTCTGATCACGTATTCAACACAAGCATGTTTTTGAAGAGGCAAGTTGTAAATGAAATTGGCACAGGCTTCATTCACAGAGGGTCAGTGCTGGTTAAACTGTGGGTGTCATTGATGTCAGGAGTGCAAAGGGCAGTTAGACTTTGTTCTTCTGAAAGTAGGATTGGGTTTCTTGCCTTCAGAACTTAACAAAGTAATATGACTTCTCCAAATCAAGAAAATGAAGACATCTACAGGTTTCTATAGGTTGTAAGTTTAAGAAATACTTCTTGAGAAAGAAGAGAATCAGACCGAAGGAGGGAGGGAGGCAGGGTCAGGACTTGTCACCACTGCTTTGTGGCCTAGGATCACAGAGTCTAGAACCAACAGAGCTGAGCTCTAGGATTCTAGACCCATTTGGTGCTATGTTTGAACCGTGAAAATGTCACTGTTAATAAGCAGGGTAAGTTGAAAGTCTTGATGTTTCCTGGCTGTACCAAAGGATCCTTAACATGTCATCTTTGAGTATAGTTACGTGTGCAGTTGTGTTGAATTATGGGTAGGGAGGACATAATCTTCACTCAGAAACACTGCAGCACTCACCCTGATTAGCTGGCTGCTAATCAGAGTCCCTGGGGAATCAAGACAGAATTTCTGCCTGTTGAGCACCAGTGGGAGGACGTGTCAACTCTTAAAGCAGGATTTGGTTCTGATTATGCTCTGTGCTTTTCAAATAAGTAAATTAGTTAGTCAGGTGAAACCAAGGAGTAAAGTGAATTTGTATTCTGAGGATTTAAAAACAAAACGCTTAGCCACACTACTAAGCCTGTTACACTGAAGGCAGACAGTGAGTGTTCCTTGAAGGTGCCTGCACCAGATTATTGACATAAGTATTCACTATTCATAAGAGTTCACTATTAGGAAACTCTAAATAGTGTTTATTCTTTTTATATCAGCAGCAACTCTAATATATCCAAAGTAGATGTATGCAAGTGTGTACTGTTGGAAAAGACTGAAATGAAAGAATTCATTGCCTTGTTGCATCCTTCCTACCAATGAAGTGTTTAAGACAAGAAGATAACAACATTATCCTGTTGATAACTGTACTTTCCTGTACAGTAATGATGGTCATAGGAGACATAACCAAACTAATTAGGATTAATGTAATAAGTATTTGTAAATATAAAAAACTTTTTATTTCTTCATAGGTCTTTTTAAGTTAATGAATTTTAAAATCTCCTTTCTATTTGTTTCTTGACTTAGATGAACTTTTCAGAGTTATCTATTTACCAAAAAACCCCTCATAATTAAACATAGGCATGAGTCTCTATATCTATACATCTATTCATCTATTCATCTACCTATCTATCCAGAATCTCCTATATAAAATATCCATAAAACTTGTAAAAAAGAGAAAAAAAACCTCTTTGTTAAAATGGGATACCCCAGTCTTCAGTTTATCCTTTCTGTTCTCTTTTCAAATAAAATATTTCTAGTTATTCATTCAGTTGACTTTCCCAACAATCCATTTACATAAGCAACTTGGACTTTAGTCTCTAAAAGCCTGGAACTATAGTCTCTGATATTAGAGAAGCAAGTCACCACTATCACTACTTGAGCACAATAAAATCAACATATTTGGGGTGTATTTTAAGATTGAAATATATGTCCCATGTTGATCCATCACCAATGGGCACACTAAACAAAGACCAGGTGAGATGAAGGGTAAATCCTCTGCCCCCAATAAACAATGCAGACACTAAAGGAAAATCTTCTTTATCAGTAACAGAAAATGAATGGGTTAGGTAGGGCTTATTTACAAATGAAAATCAAATATGGCATAAACAAGAATTAATATTACATACAATTAATGAGAAGCCTCATGATGAGACAAAGCACACGGGGGATCACAAAGTGGTTTAGTATAATTCACACTGATTCTAAGTAACTAGATTATACTCCTGGGGTTAGAATGAAAATCCATCCTAGTCTGTATTATCATAGTACAAAAGGAAATTATATTTCTGAGGGGCTAATCTTATGACATTATTTATCTATTTACAGCCTGTCAAAAATGACTTGCATTATTACTTGTGATGTTACACAGAGAAACGAAAATCAGCTTCCATGAAGTCCCTGTGGGTTTTTGTGGGGAGAAAGGTCATAGATGGCAGGAGATGGTCAATCAATATCTATTTCTGAATTTTCTTGTTAAAAGCAAAGAAAGGTTTTCATCTCAATTCTGAAATTATTATCACAATGTATAGCATATTTAATGAAACCAATGATGGTCGTGAAAACACACCAGGGCAAACACTTGGTCTATAGAGAAAAATCAACAAAGCTTGGGCAACATCAGGGCCTGGGTCTGATATTTGAAAGTTCCCATGTGTATGTAAAACTATGACTTTTCAGGTATATTTTTCTAGTTAATTTTCTCCAACCTCTACACTTTTTATTTCTGATCATAGCAAGAGGCAGATGCCAAATCTTATGAGAAAGGCTGTTCACAGGGTATTTCTAGCCTGTCTGAAAATAGGAAGTGCTAGAAATTTCATAGGAAAGTCAGTTCATCAGCTCTTGTTAGCTTTCTGGTTCAATGTTATAGACAAAATGGATTTGGATAATTAAAGCCTGGTAAAAACAGAATTGTAGTTATTACCAAAGGTAGTGACAATGAATGTGAGGAGTCAGTGGAGTATAATAAAAGACCATTGGATCACAGATCAAGAAGCCAGGAATTTCTTTCCAGCTCTAATTGCCACGAGACCCTGAACAAACCACTTAACCCCTGTTAGCTCAATTCTGTAATCTGTAGGATGAAGAGGTTACCCCAAATCAGCAGTTCACATATTTAGCTGTGTAATAGTTTTTCAACATAAATATGTGAATATCAAATAATAAAAATATATAAAAATGGAAATGCTCTTTTCAATGAAAGGGGGGTTGTCACATAGTTTGTGCTTAATAAATACCAACTGAAGTCAGGCATGATGAATCACACCTATAATTCAGGACACTGGGAGACCAAAGCAGGAGGATCACTTGAGGCCAAGAGTTTGACACCAGCCAGGGCAATAGTGAGACCTCATTGCTACAAAAGAAAAATAAAACAAAATAAATAAATAAATAAATAAATGGCCAGGTGTAGTAGCATGCACCTGTAGTCTCTGCTACCCGAGAGGCTGAAGCAGGAAGCTTGAAGGCCAGGAATTTGAGACTGCAGCGAGCTCTGATGATGCCATTCTACTACAGCCTGGAAAACTAAGAGAGACCCTCTCTCATAAGACAAATGAGTAATTAAATAAACAAATACTAATTGAGTGAATAAATCTCAAATTCCTTTAAGAGGCAGGCAAGGAACTCCACAGAACACCTTGGCTAAGTTATTTTGGAAAATTTTGATAATGAGTTAAGGCCTTTCTGGAATAGACAAATCCAAAGAGAAGGGGAAAAGGTCGTAGAAGACAACCAGCCATGTGGAGTAGGTGTATGACTCTTGTTTGGATATTTGGAAAGTTGTATTTGTTATCACACTTTGATCGTGGGAAATAGAAAATATTATGCAAACTGGTTTAAGAAAAACCGGTCACATTTTGATTAATGTAACTAAATAAGATAGATCTAACTCAGGAGAGGTTTAACCCAGAGGTCCCCAGGTTGCTGAGCTTGGGCTTTCTTTTGTTAAGATTCCCCAGGCACATTGTCATCATCTCCAGGGCCATGCTCTCCTAGTAGCATGATAGCTACAGCAGCTCAGACCTAAAGTCTGTTGCTCATTATCAGTGAAAGGAATTCTCTCTTCTGAGAGACTTCAAAGAAGAAAGAGGCAGCTTCTTTTCCAGAATCCCCCAGTAAATATCTAAGTCTCATTGGCCCAAATTGCAACACATGTCCAGCGGTGACAAATTCAGAAGAATGGAACACAGATATTGAGCTAAGCCAAGGTCACCATTTCAGCTGGAAATGAGGTCAAAGGGCAAGGGAGAACTTATGGAAAGAAAAGAAAAAGCCATCAGCGTATGTCCAGTCCAGCTATTAATGTCATTAATTTAATGCATTGCTGTGTTTCTCCATATAGACTTGCTGAAAAATTCTGTGGAGAAAAAAGGGCACGTCCACATTTGCTCACCACTCTCTCATATCATCTTATTAAAAGCCATAAGCACAAGGAGCTACTAGGTGGAAGGACGATGTCATAGCAAAGTATTGAATGTGCGCTAGCTCGAGCATATAGGGAACTCACAGGTACAGCAAACTGACAGCATGTCTTCATTACACGTCATGTCTTCACGTACACATCATCCTAGTGAAACTACTTAGTATTGCCTGTGAACGGATTACATTTTAGAGAGCTTTAAACTCTATAATGTTATTTGTGTATTGTTTTGACATTCTTCATAAATAATTATGGCGCTCTTATAAATTCATGTGAAGAAATCTGGGAAACAAAATCAGTTTTTACTGGAGAAAGAAAAGAAGTACATGAAGAATAAACACTGGAAAAAGACAAAAACAGATTCGTGAGCAAAGCTTCAAAACAAGGAGTTTACTATGTTCACATCAACCACCTCTGTTGGGGAGAAAGAAAAACTTGCTTTCCACAGGTGTAGCCCGATGTAAGTCCAAGAGGCAGTTAGTAAATATGTTCCCTAATTATAAGAACTGATCCTCACTTCATCTGAAACCCAGTTATCCAGCTCATGCCTTGAAGATGAACTAAAAGACTATTTGAGTGGTTCATTCTGCACACTGGAAAGTCATTGGCTTTCCAGATGGACCCCAAAACACACATCCAATAGATACCAATGAAAACATGCTCTGTGCTCCCAGTATTATCAGGTGCTATGAAAAGATAGGAGAGAAAGATGTGAGATTAGGGGGAAGAATTTTATTTAGTTTTATTTTTGAGAAATATTACTGGCTCAATATTAAATTCTGATGCAGGAATAACTATCTAGATCCTTTAAATATCATTTGGGCCCATTATGTAGGTGAATGGCAGGTGCCGACTGAGGGATGTGGAAATAGTTATTAAAAATCCAGGGGCATGTGGTCCTTCCTTAGAACTATGGGCCAGACTACAGATACTCCTCAACTTGCAGTGGGGCCACATCCCGAGAAGCCCATTCTAAACTGAAAATGTCATTAAACCAAAAGGCACTCACTGCAACTAACCTACCAAGCACCGTAACTTAGTTTAACACAAACGTGCTCAGAACATGTAGCCTGAGCGGGGCAAAGTCCCCTGGCAGCTCAATTCACCGCAGAGCACGGGCCGTTCTTGGTCCTGCCCGCGGGGCTGACCGCGGCTCCCGCGAACTTGCTACAGGATGGCAATGTTTTTGGACCAGCTCAAAGTCAAACTGCCAAACCATGGTTAGTCTGGGACTGGCTGTAGCGAGGAAGGAAGCAGAGGCTTGACCTGCGTGGCAGCCGAATGCCAAAGCCTGCGGGGAGCATTATGCTAAAGAGAGGGACGGGTCGGTGTCCCTGGAGGACCACAATGCCCTCGGTCGTGTTAGTGACCTCCTCCCTCCGCAGTGACTGGCAGGCGAAGAACCCCGCGACAATCTCCCTCAGCCTTTAGATGAGGGAGCTCTGATAAGCAGCGTTTTGGCATTCTGACCCAAAAGGAATTTTAAAGCCTTGCTAAGGCTTGTTAAAGAGAGACTTGAGCCTATTTTGAGTGACTAAAATCCTGCCGAATTCAATGTTCCAAGTCTCACTGAGAAGCGCTCCACTTCCATCTATGCCAGCACATCACGAGGGGTCTGCAGCTGGCATTCCAGCGAGGGAGTCAGCTCAGACAAGGAACTAGCTATCTCTCTCCCTCTCAGCCTCAGTTTCCTCACCTGTGCAGTGGAGCTCTCAATAGTAGTTTTTAAATGAAATATCGATAAAACATCTGGGGTGCAGAGAAGGTGTTTGGAAAGAGCTGTTCCCGCCTTCCCCCGTCCTGCTGTCTCTCATTTGTACACAGATTATTTCCTGATTGATTTTCCTCTGGGCTTGGGTGAGACAATTGGGAAGGAAAGCTGAAGACAAAATAAAGTGATGAGCCCAGGTGAGAGATTTGTTATTTCATTTTTTGATAGATTATTTGGATGTTTCAGGACGAGAGAAAATCCCTGCTTCATGTTTCCTATAAATGAGATGGTTCTTGAACTCTAGGCACTCTTCCGGGTCATAAACCTTTCGCACGACAGTCGATGAGGATTTGTGGGCCACACTGGAGCAAGGATAATAACCGAATACCTGGAGGAAGGTTGTGGGTTTGAACAGCTGTGCATATTTTTCTATGCAGAACATGCTCCTGGAAAAATGTAAATGGAGCAACACTATAAATAAGATCCTCTTCAGTGCTGGAGTCTCCATATGAATTCCCAAGTCAGCCTTTTCGGGTGCCAGGCCTCTCAGAAGTTATATTGATTAATGCAGAAAACACACTCTCAGGAGGTAGATGATCACTCCAAAACTGTCTTTATGTTAACTGTGTTTCTTATTTTATTTGGATTTAGTCCTACGTTATAGATTACATGTTTGTGCCCAATCCCTAACTTGGTATGTTGGATCCCTGCCCCAGGATGCTAGTGTTTGGAGGTAGGACCTGTGGAAGGTGATTAGGGTTGGATGAAGTAGTGAAGATGGGCCCGGCCCTGATAGACCAGTGCCCTTACGAGACGAGACACCAGAGAGCTGTTCCTCCCTCTCCTTTCCTGCATCTGTGCACCAAGGAAAGGCCGTGTGAGGACAGTGAGAAGGCAGCCTCCTGCAAGGCAGGAAGAGAGCCCTCACCAGGAACTGAATTGGCTGGCACCTTGGTCTTAGACTTCCTTAGCCTCCAGAACTGTGAGAAATAAATTTCCGTTGTTTAAGGCTCCCAGTCTGTGGTATTTTGTTATAGAACCCTAAGCAGACTAATTTACAGCCTATGTATTTTAAGACATTATAGTAATAGAAAAATCTCACTTTCTAAAGTGTGTGCTATAAAATTTGGTCTGTTCTATTTCTTGGGAATTTATAACCACCAGTTGTTGAGGTCTGTTAGACCAAAATCCTTAGCTGACATTAAAGACTTTCCCTGATCTTATCCCAAGTGACTTTTTCTCCCTCCTTCCCCTCTGTATTCCAGGGAATGAGAGCTGCTCTCTCTTCCCAGAAATCCTGGTGCATAGCCCTGTGTCCATTTGCTCGTGCTATTCTCTCCACCAGCCATGTCTTTCTCCTGTGCCGACAATGGCAAGCCTACCTCTTCTCAAGCGCTCCTTCGTGAAGCCCTTCTGCACTTTTTGTCCATCTAAACTAGTCTCTACCCAAAGGTTAGAAAGGGAAGCACATTGGTTTTGGAGTCAGCTATGCAGGTTATATCTTGCTTTTACCTTTTCTAGTATAATATCCTCGATGACAAGTTAATCTCTCTATAAAAATGGGAATAATAATATCTAGCTTAGAAAGAGGATAGAAAGGTTGAATGGTTGAGTGATGTGTTTTTCATGTGGTGGGCATAGGACTGGGCAGTTAGCAAGGCTCCACAAAAAGAATTTTTTCCTTTCTACACTTTCTTCCATTCAGATCTTATCTTGACAAAACACATTTCAAGTGGTTGCCTTCTCCTTCCCACACTCCTTTGTAAAAGAATCTCACCCCCCAAGGAGTAGATAGCAGAGGCTCTGGTAACTAGTCCCCCCAAATCTACAAAAACAAATAACGCCCCCCCCCAAAAAAAACTCCCACTGGACAAGGACTCTGGAGGAAGTCCAAGAGACAGAGGAAAGCAGAGGGGAAAGAGAGAGACTCGAGTTCCCAATGTCCCAAGGCAGCAGAGAGTCAGAAGTTGCTGGAAGAAGAGGAAGGAGCAAACACACAGAGAAGCAGAGGCTGAGACGCAGCAGATGCAAGCTCTCTAAAACCAACTTGGCACTGGAGGGGAGGAAAGAAAAACAATCTCTTCCCCTTTTGATCGATCTTAGGTTCCCTAACTAGAGTCCTGTAAATCATACTGGCCAGAGACAGATTGACAAGAGGAAACAAAGGCAAATTTCCTAGCATGTGCACTGTGCATGAACTACCTGGAGTACCCGGAGATGACTAACATAAAGGGGTGTTTAGAGTTTAGGTTTAGTCAGGCACGGTGACTCACAGTGGCTCATCCCAGCACTGCAGTAGGTCCTGGAGAGAGTCACAGGTCTCTAAAACCCTCAAGCTGTCCAGAGGACTGGGCTGGTCACTCGGCAGAATTTAGCAAGTTCAGCAGAGTCAAAGAGAAAGCAAGGTATGTGGGAAATAAAGCAGGCAGAACTGCAGTACAGTTGTTTGTACTGTGTTGTTTGTACACAAAAGAGTACAGTTGACTTAAAGTAAAGCGTAGATTAGCAGAGACTTTTCCAGAGGGATTAGAAAAGGGTCTGTCTCATGAGTGAGAGGAGACCTTGACCCCAAGACAGTTTACCAGTATAAGTATTTCATCCTAGCTTCCCCTATAAATTATCTACAAGTTTTTCACTGGTTTCCTGAGGTCCTTAGGTATTCTTAGCTATTTCTTATTGGCTACAGGTTACCTTTGTTACTGTATATGCCCATTTTCTTTTACATGTCAACAATAATTACTACGTGCTATTTTCCAGGTATTGTGCGGTGGTAACTAGTGGTCTTGTGATGTTTGTGACCTTTGCTGCGTTCACTATAATGTAACTGTGACCATTACTCTTTTGTCACTAGCTACAAACTATATTTTGTGGAAATCAGGTGATACTTGATCAATTGAGTCATAGTTGATCAAGACTGTGACAAACAAAAAAACAAACAAAATTAATTATTTTTTGACTTCCTTGCCTAGAAGGCTACACTTTTCTCCTCCCTGCCTATAATCTCTTTATGTCCCTAATCAGTGGAAGGATAACTGGAGGCCAGGAGTTCGAGACGAGAATAAGCGAGGCATGTGGGCATACTCCTATCGTCCCAGCTAGTTAGCAGGCCAGATAGAGGAGGAAAATCACTTGGGCCCAGGAGTTTGAGGCTGCAGTGAGCCATGACCATGCCACTGCACTCCATCCTGGGTGACGGAATGAGACCCTGTCACAAAAAAAGTAAAAAATTAAAAAAAATACAATTTGTACTTATATACTATCTTAGGCTAAAGGAAAAAGTGTATATGGGGAAGAAACAAGTTACGGGAAGGTGACCAAGAAAAGTAAGGTAAAGCAGAGATTTTGTTTGTCAGTTTTAGAGACCACCTTGCCCAGCCTACTCTTAAACTCCTGAGCTCATGGGATCCTCCCTCCTGCCTTGGTCTCCCAAAGTGCTGGGATTATAACTGCAAGCCTGCCTGACCAACTGAAGGTTTTTTGTAGGGTTTTTTATATAGATTTAAGATGGTAAGAGTGGTTAAGAGTCCTCCTCTTCCTGGTACCGATATTTGAGATATCTCTACAAATTGAACTGTCCTGTATAAATGTAAATTTCTCTTATAAAAAGAAAGCATTGCTTTTAGAGTTTTTCTTTCCTTTGCTGGTTTTCAATGGCCTATAGCTCAAAATAATTCATCTACTACAGAGGCATATTTTGGGGTGGCCGATTCTGGCATCCCTCAGTACCTGCTTTTTACTCAGCCATTTGTTTATATAATTATTTCACAAATAGTTAATAAAAACCTACCATGAACCAGTCTAGAGTGAAAAGAGAAAATAAATAAACAAAAAGACATACACAATACTCCCTCCCTGTTTGAGTTCACTTTCCAAGGTTTTATTTGTTCCCCATCACCTTTGGTTCAAAAATACTAAATGGAAAATTCCAGAAATAAGCAATGTATAAGTTTTAAACTGTGTACCATTCTAAGTAGCATGATAAAATTGAGTGCCACCTGTTCCATCCCCTGGGAATGTTAAGTCATCCCTTTGTCCAGCATATCTGCGCTGTCTCCACTACCTTCTTGGGAGTTATTTAGTAGCTGTCTTATTATCACAGTGCTGTGTCCAAGTCACTGTTATTTTACTTAATATTTTCCCTAAGCACAAGAGTAGTGGTAATTCATATATGACAAAGAAAAGCCATAAATGTTTCCTTTCAGTCAAAAAGTAAGTGTTCTCAACTTAGCAGGCAAAAAAAACCCATCAAAGGCTCAGGTTGCTGAGGTCTATGGAAAAAAACAAATGTCCTATGTGAAAAATGGTGAAGAAGGGAAAGAGAAATGTGTTCTACTTTTGTTTGTCACACCTGAACCTGCAAGAGTTACAGCCACACTGCATGTTAAGTGCTGAGTTAAGAATGAAAAGCCTTAAATGGAGGGTAGGAGGCAAGAACAGCCACGTTCTGACTGACGGCAGCATGCGGCACCAGAAAGCAGTGAGCCTGAACGGAGGCTTCAGCAAGAGACCTTCAACAGTGACACCAAGCCACGTAGTGCAATGAAGACATGGTCACACAGATTCACGAATAGGCTTGAACTGAAAAATGTAAAAATGATTGCCAAGGAGAAGCTGCTGCCATATTTCCAGCACAGGTGAAGAAGTTGACTAAGGAGGAAAGATATGTGAACTGAAAGAAAATCTTAAGCTCTCCAGCTGACTGATTGGACCCTGCTCTTGATTAAGGTGGCCCCAGAAAAACCTGACAGCTCAGTTTCTGCCCATGAGAAGGGAGGTCAGACATACCTGTAAGGCAAGGCTTCAATCACACCTTGATAATCAAGTGATTTATCAGATCACTTGAGTCTGTATATGTCCAGTAGTTTGGGTCTGATTAACAGACTCCCTTACCTTAAAACATTCCAAGCTTTTAGACAAAGCTTAGTCTCTTTACCCAATTGAAAATCAAAAATCTTTAAACCCACCTATTACCTGTAAACTCCCACTTCAAGATGTCCTGCTTTTTAATGAACACCTCTATGTATCAATTTATGACTTTACAGGTAATTCCTGTCTCTCTAAAATGTGTAAAACCACACTGAAACCCAACCACAGTGAGACCACTTGCTCAAGGCTTCTTGGGTGTGGTTCTCTAGGCCATGGTCACACATATTTGGTTCTTAATAAACCTCTTAAAATTATTTCACAGAGTTTGGGTTCTTTTCCATTAACAGATACCATTCAAAGCAAGTCTTCACCTGTAAAGTCTTCACCTGAAACCAGAGTCTTCTGGAGGAAGATTCTTATATTCATAAAAGTACAAAGGAGGCATAAGGGCATAAAACACAGAATGACAGATCAACTCTGGTCCTATGCACAGTGCTGTAGGGCAGATGATAAATCCAGGTGAGGTGCACAGAGCAAAAAACTCATGTGCTCTCAAAAACAAAATAAAAAATTATCTTCTCATGTTCTGGCCACACAGTCAGAACATGATTATGTTCATTATAAATAGCCATCTTCTTGATGGAATAGTTCCAGTACTGTTTCTTCCAGAATTGAAAAACTATGTGTAGAGGAAGGCTCAGAATTTCAAGTCCTATTCATTACAGGTAACTCACTTGGCCATCCTAAATCTGATTGTTATGAAAATGAAAATGTCAAGTTGTATTTTTGCCACAAGTACAACCTACTGCTTCAGACCAGGACATCATTTAGTTTGTGAAGGCTATACACACTCACCTTTATTTAATCTTATACAGTCAGTAATTAATACAGACCCCCAGTGCAATCCTGAAATCATTCACTATTGCTGGTGCAATAACACTTATCAAAGCTTCCATGGATGAATTAATACCAGAAATTGTAAACACATGCAGAATGTATGGAGTAAAGTCATGAAAGATTTTGAAGCCTTCACGGCGATGCATGGAGAAGTTAGAAAAATCATTCACATAGCAAGAGAAGTTGATGAATGATTTGCTGACATGCTTGATGTGTGGAAGAACATGGTGAAAGAAGAGTTAACAAATGAGAATTTGAAGAACTTGTCAAGTCATCTACACAGGAGGATAAAGAAGAAGAAGAAACTGAAATGGAAGAATCAGTGTGGATGTTACCAAAATTCGCCAAAGTGTTTTGAATTGCACAGACAATGAAGGACAAAATTACATGATACAATCCTCAAATGGATTGCAGAATTAAAGTCACCAATATGATCACTGAGGGATTACAGCCTGTGTAGAAACACTTTGTTGAGCTGAAAAGAGACAACTTTGGATTATAGTGTTCTTCCAAAAGTTTTTGACAAAAAAGCCTTCAGCAATTGAGGATCCCCAACCATTGAAATAGTCTTCTCCTGAACCCCAATCATCAACATCATCATTCCTGGATGACCCAAGACCACCCAAAGTAGAAGGTCAATAGTAGCCTAACGCTATTTGCCTACAACAATGCCTACAACATTTGCCTCCCTTCATCCCATCACTTGGGCATCGTACATTTCACATCCTTACAAAAAGAAGGGTGAGGACAGCACAATGTGATATTTTGAGAGGGAGAGAGAGATAGAAAGAGACCACATTCACATATCTTTTATTATAGTACTGCTATTTATTATAGACTATTAAACAACAGTCACTTAACGTCATCCATAGGTTTTAGAAACTGTGACTTTAAGTGAAAGAAGGTATAGCAAAACCGATTTTCCATAGTCTATTTGATTATAAATAAGAATTACATTTTTACAACTTATTTCTGGTCTTAAAAACATCACCAAACTTTTAAATAAATGTTCCAAACACTTCTAATATTAAACATTGAAATAATTAGGAGCTCTGTATACAGTCAGGAAAGATAACTCAAAACAAGTAAGATAATTATTTACCCAATTTGTGATGAATCAGTGTGCGCTGGTAGTTGTCATGGTGGTGGGTTAAATAAAGGAATATTATGTTTGCAAAGTGAAAATTGTAAGGAGCATCTCCAGTACCACCAAGTTGAAGAACAAACAACTACAAACATGGCTGGCTTGCTGAGTGCTTTCATCCTATGTCGTTTATTGTTGTGCTTTGGTTTATTGTAGACTATATACACTTTTATCCTACAGTCATTTGTATTTTTTCATTTATTCATTCATTTTCCATTCCACTTGTTCCAGTTCAGGGCCCCAGGAGGCTATAACAAATCCTGGCAGCTCAGGGAACAAGGCAGGAACTAGCTCTGAGCACTTCTAATATTGTAGGGCACCCTCAAACACACGCGCACTCACCCAGGGACTGTGTGGACACCTAATATGCACAGCTTTGGGATGTGCGGGAAATGGGAGGCCCCAGAGAAGACCTACCCAGACATGAGGAGAGCCTGCAAACTCCACACAGACAGTGCCCCTGGCCAGAACCGACTTTTTTTTCTCATTAGTTTTGGATTAAAAAAATATGTCATTGGAGGATCTACTGTGATTCTTCTATTTTATTATTCTTCTATTATTCTTTATTCTACTATTATTCTTTATTATTTTATTCTTCTATTTTATTGTTGTTCATCTCTTACTGTACCCAATTTATAAATTAAACTTTATCATCAATATGTATGTATGAGAAAAAACCTCAAGTATACATGGCTTGGTACTATCTGAGGTTCCAGACATCCTCTTGGCGTCTTGCACGTATTCCCCACAGGTAAGGGGAAATTCTGTACACATTAGAGGTATTGAAAAGTGATTTGGGGACAGATCAAGCTGATAAGGGAGCTGGAAACAAGGAATGTCATCCATTCTTTTAGGATGGCCTCTGTGCCAGTGGTGTCAAAGGCAGAGTCTGTGCTCTCATTTCTCCATTGTGGGTCCCAAGAACAGACCTCCTTCAGAGGTGTGTGCCGAAGAGCAACCCTTCGGTTTGGGAACACCAAGTGGAGAAGCAGTGAGCCATACTAATAGCTGGGAAGGAGCCATCCAGGCAGAGGGAGTTCCTGAAAATGCTTTGACGCAGGGGGTGCTCCTTGCATGTAGGCTTTATAGCGAGGAGGCCAGGGAGGCTGAGCTGGAGAGAACAGGGGCCACAGAGAGGGAAAAACAGAGCAGGGAAAGGGCAGGCACCGGCCACCACGGTGTAGGAATGCATTTATCTGGCCTCAGAGCTGTGTTGTTTTTTTGTTTTCCTGCAGTATTATAAGACCTCTCTGCTTCCTTCAAAAGAGTTTCTTATTTTATCTGAGCAAGTTTAAATGGACTTTACATCCTCAAAAAAATAGAAATTTTTATCGAAACATGTATCTCTTTTAGCAGTGACAACCCCGAATAAGTGACGGAGGCAAAGATCTCAATCAGTGGAGATTTTTAAGCCGGAGTTTGAGGATGCACCCAAGAAAAACACGCTCCACAGTTGCATCTGTGACTTTATTTCCAAAGCAAAGTTTGGGAACTTCAATGTTTAAGGGGAGAGGACATACAGGAAGATGAAGAGGGGGCTGGGTGGGGAGGCAAATGGTCACATTCTCCTGAGTCCCCGAAAATCCATTTCAAAAGATAAGCTGAATGAGGGCGGGCACGCTTTATGGAGGTGACGGGTTCAAACCTGGCCCGGCCAAAAGCTGCCAAAAAAAAAGGTAAGAGGAATGTTAGAAGAGAAAAGGAAAGTGAAGGAAAACTTAATTATGTAGATGGTCCTGGGAAGGTGGAAGAACGATCTTGTCTTGTCTCTATTCTGCACTTTGGAAGATAAGTTTGGAATCAGTGTTACAAGTGTGGAATCAGACACACTATAGTTTTAGGAACTAGACTTTGGCTGCAGATCTGAAGCTGTAACGGATAACTGCTTGCTTCTGGGAGGCCAGCAAGGAATTTCCTTACGAATGAGGTGTGGGACAGTCCTTATAGATGCTGGAGGCATTTTACCTTTCCTGGAGATTTGGCTAATGGATAATGTTAGCTACAGCTGTTCATTTAGAAGGGGGTACAGTGGGACTCAGCTTCCAGGCTTGACCTTCCCTTTTGCATAAGGAGTTGATAGGTAGTCCCAAGATTTTCATTTTCCTTTTCAGCAAGTTTTAGTTTTGATAATCCTATGATTCATCCAGTGTCATTCTTTTACTGAGCCTGTGTCCTCGAGGTATGATCTTTACCAGTGCTTTGAGAGACACAGCTAGAATGGTTTCTCTTCCCCAGGTCACTTAGGCCCAGATTATGCCCAAGCAGATTAGACTGTGGTTAACTAGTTTACCCTGAGCGTGAACTCTCCCTCCAAAGACGGGGAATATCAGAGAAAAGTGAAGGCAGTTGAAAATCACATTTAGGATAATAATTAAAGGTTAAATAACTTTATCAATATTAGAAGTGCTTCATAAGGTGATACTTTGAATAATGGGACATTTAAGTTAACATTTAGGGATTTTATATGGAAAGGGGAATAAACTAAATAAGCAAAAAAAAAAAAATTGCCTTCCTAAAAATCCCTAAGATACTCCATTCCCAAGGTTAAAATATGCAAGAGTCACAGAGAAACTTAATTCACTTTATTTCTAAAATGGGCATCATTATTGTTTTCCTTTCTTCTACTCTCTAAGTAATTAATACTTGTTGCCTTTGAGCAAAGATTTTCTTTTACCAAAAAGTATAATAAGGGTTTTTGTTAAAAAATAAAAAAAAAACCTGGCTTTCTCCTACTTCTAATAAGTAGACTGTCATTTTTCTCACCCTAACCTTCATCCATTTCTTTCTTTCACTCTACTTCTCTTCCTTCTTGTTAACTTTTCTCTCTTCTCTCTCTCTCTTTTTTTCTTTCTCCAACAGGTCACAGCTTGCCAGCTATTATCACCTTCTGGGACAATCTTTGGTAAAAATGTTCAAAACCTTGGTGACCTAATGAGAATTCTCAGGGCCCCCTCCGGCCACTGTTCTCGCCCATTATGCCATCTGATTAGTAGGACTATATTCAGGCACACGCTGGGCTCTCAGGAAAATGGGCCTTTGCAGTATGGTATAATTAAATGAGAACAAAATCCGAAGTCAGAAAACTAACGTTTGAATCCTGTCTGTGTGACTTAACAGCTGCGTGACCTGATAAAATCATAATCCCATGGGGTGTCGTCTTCCTCACCTGAAAACTGGGTATTAATGACATCTAACTCAGTGGGAGATTTGAAGACTAAATAAGCTAATACAAAGCTCTTATCTGAAAGATTTCTATGCACCTGTATCATGTTGTATATATCACTGTATTATCCGGCTCTTAATTCAAAAGGGTTCTACTGTCTTGAATTTCTAGTCTTCATTCCTAGCTTGAGAAGCAGAGGGATGGCAATAATAATTAATAATAATAATAATAATAACATCCTTGATAATACCGGGTCTTCTTCTCATTAAGAACCTACTTGTCACCCGGTACTTTGCTATGAGCTTTAGAAATAATGTTTCAATCAATCCTCATAATAATTGAGGCTCTTAAAAGTTAGGGTCATAAAATTGCGGAATTGTCAAGCTGGGATTTGAATCTGTGTCTCCTCTGACATAAAAACCTGTGCTTTTATAACTCTATAATAACATGGTTTCCGACAGCTATCATGTCTTCTGCCATCAACACCTCAGAAGTGGACTTATTGCCCTTTGGCAGGAAAGCTGTACCTGCCCTTCCTCTTGGCAGAGAGGAAAGTAGGACATCAGATAATGGACAATGACTCAAGAACACCTCCTGTGCTAGAGAATAGGATTCCTCAGGTGGGGGTTGGTCATCAGCAGCAATCTCCAGGCCTGAGGGAGTCCTTCTAGTCTTAGGCTAACTCTGCTGAGGAGGCTCCAGCTGAGTCCTCCTTCTCTATCCCTTGAAGCTTTGATGGAGTCATCAGCTATAGTGTCCCACTCCAAACCTGTCAGGAAGCTGGGCATGGGACCCAATAACGTATCCATCCACAGTGGACCTAACAGAAGAAGACCATTCAGAGCCCATTCCCTGCACTGAAATTTCCACAGAGAAAAGAGAAAGGCTCTTTATACAAACAAGGCCCGCTTGGGATGTTGTCAATCTGAGGTTCTATCTTGCCTTCCATCCCGCCAAAATCAAGTAAATCCATCTTCAGGAATCAAGAACCAGGTCGACACATAGAAGAAATTATGGTGGGTGGGGAGGGGACAGAGAGAGAGAAAAAAGGTGATCATCACATTTTCTGAGTTGGTAGATCTGTAACTCCAGCCTTGCCTCAGGACAAAGTCCACCTCTGAGCTTCCTGTGGACACAAACCAACAAATTTCCTTTTGTGGGTTGCGCTAACTTAAGTAGAGAGACTGTCTCTTGCAATCAAAAGAATCTTGCTCAGGTGATTTAATATAGTGAAGAAAGCTAGAAAGTCCAGAGGTAGAAAATGAAAGTATATCAATAGATTAAGACTATGCAAATTATAAAATGGACCTATTCCAAGACAAAACACAAATTTGCTTATGTATTTATTACAAAGAAGGAATTGCATTTTTCCCCTGAACATTTCTGTAATTTCTACTTTTAAAAAAAATCCAGCCACAAGCTATAGGCAAAAATACTCAAATGACAAAATATTTTAATATGCTGCACCTTCAGACATAGACAAAGATTTCCTGTAGTTTTATTCTTACCACTATCCTGAGGTTTGTGGAGAAATGCTGCCTGAGAAGTATTTGTTTGTATTCCAGTACTTCATATGAAATGTCATTACACAAAGAATCCAGATCATTTTAGGAAGTTATTTGGGGAGGGGGTTATGGTTATAAAAATAATCCTCAAAGCTGTGAAGGTGAGTTTTGATCTCATTTAAAGTACAGTCCAAACAGCAGCTTCGTGAATCACATCAAATTAACAACATGAGGCAATCCAAGGCCAATTCTTAAATTTTAATTTTTGCTTCTCCCACTGTGAAAAGCTATTAAAGAGTACTGCTAGAGTTCAATGATGTAGATCTTGGTGCTCTGGCCATGTAAGACAATAACATCTTCATGAGAGATTTTACTTTTTTCTGAGAAGAACAGAGATTCCTAATTAGAACAAACTTAATGAAGAAAAGTTACTTCATCATCTGTAGGCTTTGCACTGCATTTACTCACTTAATATATTTGAAATTGTGGTGACTACAGAACAAGAGTTCCAGATTCTTGTTTCGAAAGCTTTACTTTAGCATTATTCTCTCAGGACTACTTTGCTGATTCAGGCAGTGCAGGGGAAAGGTCAATGAACTTGCTCAAAAGATAACTTCCTTTGTGATCTTGCAGTTGCTTCACTGACACATATAAAATTATAAGATGTGGTGAGTCACCTTATGCTGCTGCCCTCAGTTGTAACTTTCTACTAATATAAATGCTAATGCTAATCTCAAAGAATGGTGCTGTGTCTTCTCCCTTGTAAAGAATAACCTCAGTATTCATTAAAATATCTACATCGTTCTAGCTGTTTTCTTGGCCTAAGTGGTCATGACAGTTTAGTTGATCTGTGCTCATAAAATATTATAATAAATGTACTTTTCTACCACTATTACAAAGAGAAATGCTATGTGTAATTCACTGATTTGACTGATAGCAAAACACATGAGGAAAACAGTAGATTGCAGTATATTTAAGTGCATTTTTAAACACTCACTGAAATATGATTGAAATGTAAGGCTTTCTGCACACTAATATTTTAGTAAGGACTATTGTACATACAGAAGTTGGTCCTTAAAGTTAGATAATATGCCTCTGATATTTATAAATCATGGGTAAAAGAGAATGCCTAAATATTCCACATATTTTTCCCTTGACCTTTAAGCTACTAAGGAAAGGTAAGGACTTCAAAGAAATTTTTATTATAATCCATAATCAGGAAGGGGAGGAGGGTGGATGACAAAACTGATCAAAGCAAGTCATCTATTAATTTTCCGGTGCTGGCAAGACCCTGTTCAGGTCTGGTACACTCTTGTAACTATGGAGTTGGTAGATTTGGTAGACTTGTATAGGCCACACATAAAATTATTTATGTAAATGAGAATTTTCCATGGCTTAATTAATTTATATTCATTTGTACAATTTGCACATACATCAAATCATTTCTTTTTCATAGCTACACTACGATGAACCTAGACATTGTTGTAATTCTTGCTGAACAGATAGTTTAACTAAAGGAGAGAGAAGATGAAAAGCTTCTGAAGATGGTGAGCTCACCAGGGGAAGACCTGATGATGAGCTCAGGCCACAAGTTCCAAAGCCACCTGGAAGCCTGTACCACAGCGACATCACTGTGAAGAGCAGGGGGAGGATTTACTTGGGAGGCTCCTGGCATTTATTTCCATTACACCATATACTGGAATGTTTTTCTTTAAGCATTGTTTACAGGGAAATACCATAGAGTCCTTGTTTTCTCATAGAAAGTCCTGGACAGACAAGAAGAATGTCGAAGCTGTCTGAGAAGGTCACGGCTGGAAGGCTTGAGATGCTTCATGACATGTAGTAGGCTCTGATGAACAAAGTACCCCAGTGACACAGGAGGGCCCTGGGGGGCAGGAGTGTACATACACTAATATCAATTAATGTAGGACAGACAGAGGCGAAAACATCTAGAGCCCGGAGGATTTAGCAAGCAATTGTGTTATATCGGTCAGTCAGCACCATAAGGGCTGGTATTCCTGTGGCGGATGGATGGTACCCATCTGCATAAAGCCAATGATTTTTTCACTGATAAAGATCTGGAAGCAGTCACTGGATTCTGCTTCCCAAGGCACAAGTTCTCCAATAATCAGGCCACCATGCAGACAGATCAGTAAGGAAGGTGGACACGCCAGGAAGGAGTTGCCAGGTCAAGTGAGGTGTCGGCTGTAGAAGGTCTGAAGGCTGACAGCATGCTGGGACCTGCAACCAGGTGGTATGGAGACTTAGATTCACCCCCCAAATTCACGTGACTCTTTATGGGCAATTTAACCAGAGTCACCTGGGAACTAATACCCATTAAAAAGCCTCTAGATGAGAACTAAAAATGAAGCCTCTGCATGCAGGCAGTGAGCCAGCCCTATGGAAACATTGCTTGCACTTCTTTGCTGATCCAGATGTGAGAGTAGTACACAACTGTGGATTCAGCCAGTATCAATTGCTACAAAGTGAACTGAAAATGGGGAACAGGGAACCCAAGAGTATTTGCTGGTTCACGGGAAGGCACATGGAGAGCAGCTGGATATGGGTTATCAGAAATGGTGTGACTTTTCCTTCCTTCCTTTCTTTCTTTCCTTTTTCTTCCTCTTTGAAGAAGGCAGAATTAAAAATAGCAACAAGCTCAGCAAACAGCATCTACAGCTGCTAAGGAAAGAACAGCCTTCATTCAAATGCACTGCAGAAAGGACAGCTGGTCACATTGGTCTTTTCAGCCTTCCTCCTGCACATATTTAGCAACAGAGTCGGTGGCAGTTTCTTTGAGCATAAAAGACGCTGATAGATATCTGGGATAACTCCAATTCAGTTACATTTTGCATAAGGAGAACTTACCAAGTCCTTTTCCATTATGCCTAAATTCAATTCTCTTTACTTGTCCCAGATTTTTTTGTTTTGTTTTAATGTGGAATGTCTTGACCTTTAAAATAGAAACAGGTGGAGCTATTAAAGTATAGAGAATCAGAGCATTAAAAGTAGAGATCTTGGTAATGTCAGGGTTGTGACTGCACCAAATGGCTGGGTGACAGGAAGTTTTGTGTTATTACTTCTTCAAACAGAAAAAAAAGGTATTTCCAGGTTATCAACTGATTGATTTTTTCCCCCTCAAATTTCTTTTAACAATCTGACAATTCTTAACATTAACATGGGACATGTAGAGGGATGAAGTCCCCACTTAGTTATGATTTGATAAATAGACTTAGTAAACATGCATATAATGTTGTCTAAGCTGTGGAATCCACAGTGTCAGGGCCTGCAGAGGACACAAAATAATGAAGACACCACCACTCCCCTAGAAAGGTGCCTACACTCAGACATGAGCATCTTTGCAACACAAATTATTTATTGATACTGAAGACATTGTGGATTTGGCCCATATACACAAACCCTCAAAAGTCATAGGGAATAGAAAGAAGGGTTTAAGGCTGGACATGGTAGTTCAAGCCTGTAATCATAACACTCTGGGAGGCTCTGGGAGGATCCCTTGAGCTCAGTTCAAGACCAGCCTGAATAAAAGCGAAAAATAAGAAAAATTAGCTGGGCATTGTGGTACTGCCTGTAGTCCCAGAATCAGGAGGCCGAGGCAGGAAGATTGCTTGAACCAAGATTTGTTTTTATTCTTTTTTTAAAGACAGAGTCTCATTCTGTTATGTTGGGAAGAGTACCTTGGCATCATAGCTCATATCAACCTCACATTCTTGGGCTTGAGCAATACTCAGCCTCCCAAATAGCTGGGACTATAGGTTTCCACTACCAAGCCTGGCTAGTTTTTCTAAATTTAGTAGAGATGGGGTCTTGCTCTTTCTCAGGCTAGTCTGGAACTCTTGAGCTCAAGCAGTCTACCCACGTTGGCCTCCCAGAGTGCTAGGATTATAGACATGAACCACCATGCCCAGTCATGAGCCCAGGACTTTGAGGTTGCTGTGAGCTAGATCAACACCATGGCACTCTAGCCTGGGCACCATAGTGAGACTCTGTCTAAAAAAAAGGAAGAAATAAAGAAATAAAGAAAGAGGAAGAGTTTATAGTTTATATCAAGGAGCAGAAATCAAGAAGTGATTTGCAGATGGGCCTTGAAGAATTAGCAGGGTTTTTAAATGTAGGAATTATTGGAGTGGGGAAGGCAGAACTTAGGAAAATCACTAAGCTGTCCAGTTCAGATGCAGCAGAAAAAGCTGAAAGGGAAGGCTGAGCCCTGTCAGAAGGGAGGTGCCTTTCAGTTTGAAGGGTTTTAAGGAGGAAAGTGACATGGTTGGTGCTGCAATTTAAGGAAATGTCCAACCTCCTCACATAGGTTAATTTTGATTATTGTTGCCCTTTGTTCACACCATGACCAGAGATAGGAAAGGGTAACATAGAATAAGTGCTTCCGAGTCTGTCACTGATGCTTGAGCTTATCTTCCTTTTCAGTTTTGAAATGTAAGGTTATTTCTCATCATCTGTTACTAAAAAGATAGCAATTAATTTCAAATTAAATTATTTCTCCTAGAACACTGTGAATATATAGACAAGAAAAAAGAAGCATGGTTCCTTCCATAGGCTGTGCCAATGATAATAATTCATATAATGCACCGTAGCAAAAAGGGAACATGTTATTATTAATCTTTATTTTCAGAATGGGAAGCTCAGATTTCATCTCTGGGTTTCAGGTCCCAGCCCTAGTCCTCCACCTGTAATTGCCACAGATGTCACCTGGAGCCCCCTTTTGCTCCCATCTGTCCTCCTTCACTAGTAGCTTGTACATGGAAGTTTTGACATTTAAAAGAATCTTTGGCAAGGTGAGAAGGCACTCCCTAGCCTTGGTCTCTTTGTCTTCTTTGTAAATCTATTTTGGGAGCTAAGGCCTGAAAATGTGGTTGTCAAGGTAAACATCTCTTGTTAGCAAAAAAATGTCGAAAGATTATGAACTGATTAGCAAAAACTGGGAGAGGGAGACCAAAAAACCAGCCCCAGAAAACTGTCCAAGACCTGTGCACTCATTACAGGTACAGGACAGAAACTTCTGATAGAGTAAGATGGTGGACCAAGGCCTGGCGCAGTGGCTCACGCCTGTAATCCTAGCACTATGGGAGATGGGAGGCCAAGGTGGAGGCATTGCCTGAACTCAGGAGTTCAAGACCAGCCTGAGCAAGAGAGAGATAGAGACCCCATCTCTACTTAAAAAAAAAAAATAGAAAAACTATCCAGGTGTAGTGGGAGCACCTATAGTCCCAGCTACTCAGGAGGATGAGGCAAGAGGCTTAGTGAAGCCCAAGAGTTTGAGGTTGCTGTGAGCTATGATATCACTGCACTCTACCCAGGACAACGAAGTGACACTCTCTCTCAAAAAAAAAAAAAAACCAAAAAAGGTAGTGAACTAAGAGCAGATATTAAAAAATAGGAGCATTCAAGACTTCAAAAAGGGAGTGAATGCTCACCAATCTCCACAGTGCCTAACATGACACTCAAAGCTCCCCATTCCAACCCAGCCTGCTCAGGTAGATAAAACAGTGCAAAATACTCTGAGTCTCCAAAAAAGAAAAAGAATAGTTGACCCAAACATCAAGTGTTGTGGAGATTTCCTTTCAATCACAAAATGAAGGGTATCATGGTGTTCGAGTGAGTAATGCTAATGTATTTAATACGATAGAGTTAGCAATACTCACTTTTCCAGCCAGGTGCAGTGGCTCATGCCTGTAATCCTAGCACTCTGGGAGGCTGAGGCCAGAGGATTGCCTAAGCCCACAAGTTCGAGACCAGCCTGAGCAAAAAAGCAAGATTGTGTCTCTACTAAAAATAGGAAAACTGAGCAAGAGGATGGCTTGAGCCCAAGAGTTGGAGGTTTCTATGAGTTATGATGCCATGACACTCTGCCCAGGACAACAGCTTGAGACTCTGTCTTTAAAAAAAAAAAAAAAAGACATGCTTTTCCTCTTTCAAAGGGTCTGAGTGGTCCTGAGATAGGAGATTGTGCAGGCTGAACTCTCTTTTCCAAACAATTGTGTGAACATCACCACTGCTTCATATACCGATAGCATCACCTGCATACACCTTCATTTGATATGCTGTAATGATTTCAGCACTACAGTCAGCTCTGTTTTTACATTTTTTAAAAAAATTTTAATCAATAATGTAAGAAAGTGAGATTTTTTTTTTCTTGAAATTCAGGCTTATCAGTGTTCCTAATGAACTTCCTGCCAAGTAAATCAATATAAAATAACATTTGTTAACACTTTTTTGGGGAAACACAAGAAAAAAACAGGTTTAAACTCAGGCAATATGCTAAGAGGTATGCACTCTGAGAGTCCCCTGTTTTTCTAGGACAAATATCCACCCCCCCATCAGGGAGAAGGAGAGCTCAAATTTACACTTTTAGATTTAGTAGAATCTATGAGTCATCTTCCTTGTCCTGTGCTCATACATGTTCATCTGAGAAAAGGCCAGGCTCTCAGCACAGGAGTCCTCACTTATCCACAGAGGATACATTCTAAAACCCCCAGTGGATACCTGAAACCGAAAATATCAAACTCTGTATAGACTATGTTTTTTTCTTATACACACATATCTCTACTAAAGTTTTATTTATAAATTAGGCACAGTAAGAAATTGTCTTGATCCATTGTGCTGCTAGAAAGGAATGCCTAATGGCCAATTTAGATATAAAGGTTTATTTGTCTTATGGTTTTGCAGGCTGTTCAAGAAGCACGGCTGCAGCATCTGCTTCTGGTGAGGGCCTGAGGTGCTTCCATTCATGGGAGAAGGTGAAGGGGAGCTGCCTGTGCAGAGATCACATGGTGAGAGAGGAAGCTAGAGTGAGGGTAGGGAGGTGTCAGGATCCTACAGAAACTGGTAGATCAAGAACCCACTCACTCCCCGCTATGGAGGGTGTTAACTTGTTCATGAAGGATCCAGCCCCCTGACTCAAGCTCCTTTCCTTTGGACCCACCTGCAATATTGGGATGAAATTTAAACATGAGGTTTAGGGGACAAATGAGCCAAACTACAGCAGAGCTTAACAATAATAACTATTAATAAAATGAAACAATTATAACAATATCCTGTAATGAAAGTTGTGTGAATGTGGGCTCTCTCTTCTCTGTCTCCCAATATGCTTTATTGCATGTAGCATTTTCAGAGCTTGATTGACCAAGGGTAAGTGAAACTGAGAAGTGACACAGGGTGGGGGGTATCATACATGTGTTTGAGGGGGTAGAACTCCTTCTGCCCCGCTGCCAAACCCAATTCCTCCCACCTCCTTAGGAGACCCTTTCTTTCATTTTGAAGCAAGTAACTAGGTGCCCTCCTAAAGATGAGGTCAGCTTTGTGCCAGAGAAAAGCCTTGTGTCAGACTCCTGCAACACTAAGGTAAGAGTGACAGAGGAAACGCATTCTCTTCAGGTGAAAAGAGAAAAGAAGAGTGCTCAGAGGATATCATGATTGGTCCCAAACTCTTTTACTGCAGAGTTCCAGGCACCACAATGTTGGGGTTGGGCGAAGAGGATAATCTAGGAATGGGTGAAGTGAGGGCCTGGTGCCATGGACATTCACCAGTCCAGCTCTGACTATCACTGGCTTTGTGACCTTTAGATGGCAGTTTTTCCTTTCTCTGCTTTGGTTTCCTAATATATTAAAATGAAGATAATAACAATACTTTTTGACGTAACGAAGGCAATTTAAATTCATATAACTACTTAGACATTCTAACGTGCATGAAAGCTCTAATCCCTCACCCCACACACGATCTTTCCCGTCAACTCCACACAGAGAAGAAGGGATCAAGACCACAGTTTGGGGCAAAGCATTAAAAATTCTTGTTTCTGCTTGGAGGATTGTTTGGTGGATCTCAGGCCTTTTCTTTCCCTAATTTAAAAAAAAATTAATAATTCTCTAGGAAGGCTATCTAGAGACACATAGAATGCCTCTCATTTGGACAGAACAGACCTCCTGCATTACCAACCCAGCCCATCTTCCAATGACAAAGAATAAAGACCAGGACAAGAGGCCAAGGAACACAGGCTTCTTTGGTCTATGCTTAGTCTAGTGCAAGATCGTGGATAGATTTCCTCCCATGTGCCCAAAAGTGCTGCATGGGGAAGGGTTCTGAGGCCACATCTGGGTCATGATGAATCATCAGCGTCTCAGGAGAACCCAAAACATGTCAGTCAGGATTTTGTTCTCCCTGGTATGGTTGTATGTCATGTAAGCCCCCAAAGGTCACAGTCCTTGGAGTAATTTGAGCCCAAATTTGTAGTGGAGTAATGCAGAAGATACTTTCAGTGTCTTTTGTATTCATTTTTCCTGAGAATGTATTGGCCTGTGGCTGTGTAAGCCAATCAAGGATTTGGGATTCTGCCTGAGTCTCTTTTCTTGAAAATGATGACTCTCTCACACTGCTCATTAAACTGAAATTGAATGTTTTTGCTGGAGGCTAGGTCACTCAGGAGGCCCAAGCTGGAGCAGGTGCACAACTCATGACACATTTTTAGTCAAGAGAGTTTTAGGAGAGAAGCTTGTTCACTGACTGGGTTGGAGCAGCCTCACTTTGTGATCTCAAGCTACAAAAGCAGATTTGGTGGGTCTTGTACCTTCTCTGTGGTTATGAGAGGGAGGGATCCTTCTGGGGCCAAGCTTGCTCCTAGAGAAACAGAAAATCTGAGCAGAGGTTCAGCCTAGGCTTTTTGGATACTAGGAATAAAACAATGTTACTCTTCCTTTCTTGCTCCTTCTCCAAAAGACAAGAAGGCATTGGTGTCACATGGAGAACATTCTGTTACAAATGCTCACTGGCAGAAAGAATGTCCTAGGCTAGAGTTCTTATTCAATTCAGGGTTAAGGCATCAGGAATACAGAGGCTAAAGAGATGTTAATAATTTTTTTTTTTTAATATGTACTAAGGATGCTAAAGAGAATAAGAAGGCCTCAGGGAAGACCCAAGGGCTAGTGTTGGCAGTAGTTAAAGCTTCTAAAGTTAGGTAGACAAACAGCATTTGTGGAGGCATTCTGGAGAAGAGAGGGTCTGTAGGAATCTCAATTCTGCAGTTAACCTATTTACAGTTCAAGCATTTAAAAACATTTATTGGAAATAGAATCTCGATAAATGGTATAAATAGAAACTAAAAGGCCATTCCTTTTTCTCTTCTCTATTTTCACCTTCTGCTAAAGAATAAACACAGAGACTGTCTCTGTTCTGTGTAGCTAACAATGACATACAGGTCTTCATGGTGGCATGGATGTGCTCTAGAATAGCCCTTTGCCGCAGAGACATTTCTGTGTGAGCCTTTTTATTCACTGGGGGTGTTGGCTACTGCAAAGGTCCCATTAGGCTCTGAGATTCAGTGCTTTTGACATCCGGTTGATGTAGGGTGGTGGCTGCCGTCCACTGCTGTGTTCACTTGGCTCTGGAAACCGAAATTATTGGGACATGCTGTTATTGGCATTAACTTACTTCCCCTTTACAGGCATGAAAGGTGATGGATGATTCCAGTCTAAGTTAACCTGATCTTCAGCCACTGGCCTGAGTCTCCAGATCATACCAGGCTTCAGGATGGGGTCCCTTGGCCAAGGCCAACAAAAAGGAAATTATGAGAGGGAAGAAGCTTTGTACATGTCTTGTAACTTTTACTTTTCTAAACTCATTGAATTAGAAGGATTCAAAGAGTTGATTAATATATATGACTAAACATTTATCAGATGATGGCAGATTTAAGCCACTTACTTTTTGATATTATTCCATTTTATAGATAGTTTTAAAATCAAGTACACATCTGCCGGACTTCGCTGATTGAGGCAGGTGAGTATAACTCATCATAATAGAGATGAGGGTGTTTCCTGAGCTAGTAGGTGTCCAAGGGTATTTTTTTCTTTTTCCTTAATTTATGCATAATTTACTGTGCAATGAAGTACACCAATCTTAATTTACAGTTTCAGGAGTTTTGACAAATGCATGTCCCCATGTAATCCACACACTGATTAAGATGTATAAAATTATTTTGCCTGGTTTCTCCACTAACTCTCTTCTCAGCAAGAGGCAAGCACTGTTCTGATTTCTACCACTATAAATTATTGTTACCCATTCTTTAAACTTCACCTAGATGGAATTCTGCAGCATGTACTCTTTTTTATGTATACTCATTTAAATATCGTGGTACCTTTGAGATGCATCCCTATTGTTGATACTTATTATTACTGAAAAGTGTTCCATTGTATGAATTTCTCTGTTCTCCTATTGATAGACATTTGTATTATTTTCAGTTATATGGAATTGTGAAGAATGTTGCTATGAATATTATTACACAAGTCTTTTCTTGCAGATATGGGCAAGTGGTACTTCTTTGTCATAGGAGAGTTCTGGGTTTAAATTTGTAAGGATGTAGTAAATGTCTTTTTTAAATGGTGGTAGCATTGTACACTAGCACATGTGATGTCTGGAAGTTCAGTTCTTCTACATTTAGTCACATTAGCCTTTTTAGATTAGCCATCCTATAGTAGTAGAAAGGAAGGGTATCTCCTTGTGGTTTTAATTTACCTTTCTTTCATGAATAATGATTTAGCCAAGCCCAGTGGCTCATGCCTATAATCCTAGCACTCTGGGAAGCCAAGGCAGGTAGATTGCCCTGAGCTCACAGGTTCAAAACCAGCCTAAGCAAGAGTGAGACCCCATCTCTTAAAAAATAGCCAGGCATTGTGGTGGGTGCCTGTAGTCCCAGCTACTTGGGAGGCTGAGGTAAGAGAATCACTTGAACCCAAGTGTTGGAGGTTTCTGTGAGCTATGACACCACAGCACTCAGCCAAGGGCAACAAAATGAGACTCTGTCTCAAAATAAAAAAATAATAGTCAAAGTACTTTTTTAAAGTACTCACTGGCCATTTACAGATCTTCTGTGAAGTCTGTTTGAGACTTTTTCCATTTTCTATTCAAATGGTTTTCTTGTACTTTTTTTTTTTTTTTTTTGAGACAGAGCCTCACAGCTCACAGCAACCTCCAACTTCTGGGCTAAAGCGAGTCTCTTACCTCCGCCTCCCAAGTAGCTGGGACTACAGGCCCCTGCCACAACACCTGGCCATTTTTTGGTTGCAGCCGTCATTGTTGTTTGGCGGCCCGGGCTGGATTCGAACCCGCCAGCTCAGGTGTATGAGGCTGGCACCTTAGCCCGTTGAGCCACAGGCACCGAGCCACTTTTCTTGTACATTTTGATTTAAAGTTCTTTTTATACTATGGATAGCTCTTCTTTGTCAAAAACAATTACAAATATTTTCCCCAGCCTGCCATTTGCCTTTTAATTTTTATTGGTATATTTTGAATAACAAAAGCTTTAATTTTAATATGTATCATTTTTAAAAATTAATTTAATTTAATATTTTTACTATATTTAATATTTTTAAAATTGACAATAATTATACCTACTCATGGGATATATAGTGCTGCTTCAATACATACAAAGTATAGTTATCAGATCAGAGTCATTAGAATATCCAACATCTCAAACATTTATCAAATCTTCGTGTTGGGAACATTCAATGTCTTTCTTCTAGCTGTGAAATCGCATATTGTATGTGTTTATTATTGTTAACGCTAGTCATTTTATCCTGGTATAAAACACTAGAACTTATTCCTCCTATGTAGAAATCATTTTGTTTCCTTTAACAAATTTCTCCTTATCTCACCCTTCCTGCTATGTTTCCTAGTCTCTTGTATCCTCTATTCTACTTTTTACTTCCATGAGGTCAACATTTTTTAGCTTTCACATGAAAGTAATAGCATGCAGTTTAACTTTCTCTTTCTGTCTTATTTCAATTAACATAATGTCCTCCAGTTCCATCTATGTTGCCTTAAATGACAGGATTTTATTATTTTTTTAGGCTAAATAGTATTCCATTGTGTATAAATGCAAAATTTCTTCATTCATTCATTTGTTGTTGGACACTGCAGTGGACTCTGTATTTCCGCTATTGTTAACAGTGCTATAATAAACATAAAGTGCAGATGTCACTTTAGCATAGTGATTTCTTTCCTTTGGATAAATGCCCAGTACTGGGATTGCTGAATATTAGGGTTGTTCTGTTTTCTAAGGAATCTTACACTGTTCTTCATAGTGGCTGTACAAGTTTACATTCCTACCAACAATATATCATCTGAGTTCCCTTTTCTCTTCATCCTTGCCAGCATTTATTTTTGTTTTTATAATGATCATCCTAATTGGAGTGACATGGTATTTCTTTGTGTGTTTGATTCTCATTTCCCTGATGAGTGAAGTTGAGCATTTTTTTCATATATTTGTTAACCATTCGTATGTCTTCTTTTGAGAAATATTTTTTGGATAATTTGCCTGTTTTTAAATTAGAGTGTTTGCGCTTTTTGCTGTTGAGACGTTTGAGTTCCTTGTATATTCTGGTTATGAATCCCACATTAGATGACTAGTTAGCAAATATTTTTACTCATTCTATAGGTTGTCTTTTCACTCTGTTGATTGTTTCCCTTGCTATGCAGAATGTTTTTAGTTTGCTATAATCCCATTTGTTTATTTTTTCTTTTGTTGTCTCTGGAATATCTTTTTCCAGACCAATGTCTAAAGCATTTCCCCAGTGTTTTTTTTTAATAGTAGCTTTATAGTTTTGGGTATTCCAGTTAGGTATTTGATCCATTTTAAGTTTATTTTGTATACAGTGAGAGATAGGAATCTAGTTTCATTCTTTCATGTATGAATATCTGATTTTTCAAGTACCAATTTACTGAAGAGACTGTCCTTTCCACAATAAACGTTCTTGGCACCTTTGTCAAAAATTAATTGGCTATAGATAGGTGTATTAACTTCTAGATTTTCTATTCTATTCCATTGATTTACGTATCTATTTTAATGCCAGTACCATGTTGCTTTGGTTACTAAAGCTTTGTAGTATATGTTGAAGTCTGGCAATGTGATGTCATATTGGTATTTCTATTTGTTCTTTTTGCTCAGGTTTGCTTTGGCTGTTTAAACTATTTAGTCATTCTATACAATTTTTTTCTCTTCCTTTCTTTCTTTTTTTTTTTTTTTTTTGAGACGGAGCCTCAAACTGTCGCCCTTGGTAGAGTACCATGGCATCACCATTCACAGCAACCTCCAACTCCTGGGCTTAAGCAATTCTCTTGCCTCAGCCTCCCAAGTAGCTGGGACCATAGCCAGCCCACAATGCCAGCTATTTGGGGGTTGCAGTCATCATTGTTGTTTGGTGGGCCTAGGCTGGATTCTAACCTGCCAGCTCAGGTCTATGTGGCTGGTGCCTTAGCTGTTTGAGCCACAGGTGCTGAGCCATTTTTTTTCTATTTCTGTGATGAATGTCATTGGTATTTTGAAAGGAATTTGATTGAATCTTTAGATTGCTTTGCATAGTATGCCATTTTAGCAATATTAATTCTTACAGTCATCCACACTTCTTAGTATGGGTTGTCTTTTCATTTATTTGTATCTTTTTCAATTTCTTTCACTCTAGCTATTTTCATTCTGGGTATTATTATTATTATTTTTTGTAGCTATTTTAGTGAGATTGTCTTCTTGATTTCTTTGTTAGCTAGTTTGTTGTTTGTGTATAGAAATGCTACTAGTTTTTTGTATTACTTTTGTATTTTGACACTTACTGAATTTGTTTATCAGTTCTAAAAGTTTTTTGGTAGTCTTTAGTTTTTCTCTACAAAGATCATGTTGTCAGCCTCCTTTCCAATTTGGATATCTTTTGTTTCTTTCTCTTGTTTAATTGCTTTGGCTGAGACTTTCATTAATTATTATGTTGAATAAGAGTGGTGAAAGTGGGCATCCTTGTCTTGTTCTAGTTCGTAGAGAAAAAGATTTCTGCTTTTTCCCATTCAGTAACTTGTTAGCTTTGTATTTGTCATATATGGCCTTTATTATGTTGAAATAGTGTCCTTCTAGCCTAAATTTATTGAGAATTTTTATCATGAAGGGATGTTGAATTTTATCAAATGCTTTTTGCTGCATCTGTTGAGATGATCATATGTCCTTCGTTCTATTGATGTGATGTATGACATTATGGATTTGCATATGGTGAGCAATCCTTGCACCCTGGGATAAACCCCACTTGATCATGGTGTATTAGCTTATGTCTTTTTAGATTTGGTTTGCTAGGATTTTTGTGGAGGATTATTGTATTTATGTTCAGCAGGGACAATGGAATATAGTTTTCTTTCGTTGCTGTTACTGTTTTACCCTTGTCTGGTCTTGGTACTGGGATTATGCTGGCCTCATATGATGAGTTTGCAATAATTTGCTGCCATTCAGATTTTTGAAATAGTGTGAGAAGAACCAGTATTAATTCCTCTTTAAATCATGGACTTCAGTGGTGAAGCCATCAGTCCTGGACTTTTCTTTGTTGAAAAATTCTTTATTACTGATTCAATCTCATTACTTTTTATTTGTCAGTTCAGGTTTTCTATTTCTTCTTGCTTTAATCTTGGTAGTTGTATGTGTCCAGGAATTAATCTATTTTCTCCAGGTTTTCAAATTCATTAGCATATAGCAGCTATTCATAGGGGTCTCTAATTATCCTTTATATTTCTGTGGTATCTATTGTGACATATCCTTTTCATTTCTGACTTATTTATTATGGTCTCTCTTCTTAGTACAGTTAATGATTTGTTGATTTGTTTATCTTTTCAAAAAAAACAAATATTTTTATTGATCTATGGTATTGTTTTTAGTCTCAATTTTATTTATTTCTGCTCTGATCTTTATTGTTTCTTTTATTCTATTAATTCGGGACATATTCATTTTAACCTTTATAGTTTCTTGAGGTGCAGGTTATATTGTTTATTATAATTTTTTGTATAGGCATTTACTACTATAAACTTGCCTCTTAATACTGCTCTTATGTCCCATAGATTTTGGTATGCTGTACTTCTATTTTCATTTGTTTCAGGAATTTTAAAGATTTTGTTCTCAACGTTTTCTGCCCATTGGTTGTTCATGAGCATGTTGTTTAATTTCCCTGTATTGGTATAGTTTCAGATGTCCCTCTTATTATTGATATCTAATTTTATTCTATTAAATTCAGATAAGATACTTGATATGATTTCAATCATTTTTACTTTTTTTGATACTTGTTTTATTTCCTAACATGTGGTCAATCCAGGAGAATGTTTCTAGTGCTGATGAAAAAAATGTACATTCTGCAGCTGTTGGGTTTTTGAAATATGCTGGAAATGTCTATTAGAACCATTTAGTCTATTTTACAATTTAAATCTGATGTTCCTTTGTTGATTTTCTGTCTAGATGATCTGTACAGTGTTGGGAGCAGGATGTTTAAGTACCTAAGCATTATTATTTTGGAATCTATCTCTCCCTTTAAATGAAACAATATTTTCTTTTTGTATCTAAGTGCTCTGTTGCTAAGTGCATATATATTTACATTTGTTATATTCTTTAGATTAATTAATTTCTTTATTATTATATAATGTCCTTCTTTTTCTCTTGTTATACTTTTTGACTTGGATTCTATTTTTCCAATAAAAGTCAAGCTATTCCTGTTTGCTTTGGGTTCCAGTTAATATGGAATTTTTCATTCCATGGTTTTCTTTACATATGAGGTGACTTTTTTGTTGGCAGCATATAGTCGTGTCTTATATTTTATACATTCAGCAAGTTCTTTTAATTAGGAAATTGAAGCCATTTATACTTAAGGTAAATATTGATAGGTGAGGACTTACTTTTTTTACTTTATTGATCATTTTCTGGTTATTTTAAATTCCTCTTTTATTTTTGTGGTTGAGTTATATGGTTAGACTGAGTTTTAAAGTTTCACATTTTTTTTCGTGGTGGTTATCTTTTCACTTCTAGGTGTAAGACTCCTTTGAGAATTTCTTGTATTACTGGTCTTTCCCAAGATGTGGGAAGTTTTTTGCTATGATTTCATCAAATATTTTTTTCTCACACTTTCCCTTCTCTGGTATTATTTCAAAAGACCTGTCTTCAAATTTTGAAATTATTTCTTTTGCTTTGTCTAGTCTGTCAGTGAAGATCCTAACTATATTTTTTATTTCATTGATTGAATTCTTTACTGCTAGGATTTCTGTTTGGTTCTTTTTAATGATGTCTAATTCTTTGTTGAATTTGCCATTTAAATCATGAATTATATTCCTGATTACATTGAATTATCTCTATTCTCTTGCATATCTCTGAATTTTCCTTCGATTATTATTTTGACAGTTTTTTTCTGGCATTCCATATATTTCTTTATGCTTAGGATCTATTATTAGAGAGAATTGTTTTCTTTTGAAGGTTCAAGTTTCCTTGATTTTTCATGTGTAATGTGTCCCTATTTTGATTTTTATGCATTTAGTGAAGAGTTGCCTGTTTTAATTTTATGGAGTAAGCTTCAAATTGAAAGGCTTATTAATATGAATTGGTTATGGGGTGTCAGTTTACTGCAGTATGTTGGACTTACTATGTGTCTATGTGGACATAGTAGCATAATCTCCATATGGTTTCTTCGGCTATAATCCACATTGGTGATAGTTATGAGTTTTCAGCATCCTAAGCTGAGAGTTTGTGATGATGGTGGCATGACTTTGTTGGAGTTGTGTTTGCTACACTATTTCTCAGGTTGAGGATGCATGGGTCCACATAGTAGATCAGCCAACTTGGGATCTAGTTCACTGGTGTTGGAGCCACAGTGTTGTTACTCTGTCTGGAAACATGAGCATGTGAATGGTTGCTTGGCTAACATGGAGGATGTGTCCACCACTAAGGACTTATGGGGCTGTTTCTTAGGCTGAAGATGTGGATACAGAGGCTGTGTGAATAGCCTGGAGGAGTTTATCTTCTGGGAATAGCACATGTGCTGTTTTTCAGATCTGAGACGTGGATGTAGAGTGCTTGGCTGGCCTTCGGGGTATGTCTGCCAGGGGTGGGCACAGAGATGTTTCTCATGTCCATGATATGGTTGTATGACTGTTTGGCTGGTTGAGGACTGGTCTGGGATGACCCATGCAATCATTTGTCTGGTATAAAATGTAGATGTAGGGATGCTCATCTGGCCTGGTATATATGAGCCCCTGATGGGGCTGTTTCTCAATTCAAAAATGCTGGCCCTTGGCTGCTTGGACAATTTAGGAGTGCTCCTTCCAAAGGCAGTCTGTTGGACTGGTTCTACATTTTTTATCGTGAGTGTGGGGCATTCCTTATTCAAGAAATGAAGGTCTCATCTTTTCCCAGAAGTACACCTTTCAAATGCATGGAGGTTGAGATGTCAAATTCTTACAACCTGAATACAAAGAAGAAGAAGTAAGTTTGAAAATATGGCTCAGAATTATGCAGAGTTTTTTTTTCTGATGGCTTGTTGAATCCCTTTCATGGGTGGGATATTACAACATTAGAATCCTTTATGAATGAGATCCAAAATATCCTCTATCTTCTCATTTCTGCAAAGTGGAACTGTTGAGATAGATTGCTGCCAATGACACCCATGGAGTAGTGATGCCAAAAGTGGAGATTTGGGACAAAGAGCACAGGTGTTACTTTTTTGTGGAACTGTTGACTCTGGATTATCTATTTTTTCTCTTCGACTTATTTAGGTCACTTTTTTTTTCCATTTTGGAATTTTTTTTCTCTTATAACTCATCTCTCATGTAGCAAGTGATATAAGATTTATCTGTGTCCTCCTCACAGCTAGAAGTGACTTTATTTTTACCTACTCAAGTAGGAAGAAGGGTAAAAATCAAGGGAAAATTGTTTTAAAAAAGACAGAAATATTATCTTTGGTCCAGCCCTTTTTTGCTAAAGTAAAAGGATTTGGAATTTAATCTTTATATAGTATTAGAGTCTTTTTTGCCTGGATTATTTTACAAGAGATCAATATTTCAATGGAAAAGAAGCCATATTCTGTAAAATAATTTAAAGAGGTTTTCAAAGGCAAGTTTGAGGACCATGGCCTGGAGCCATGCCCAAGAATATCTGAGCAAGTGGATTCAATGTGGTTGGGTTACAGCTTGGTTTTATACATCTCAAAGAACAGGAATTACATGCAAAGTCATAAGTCACACATGGGAAGCATATACTGGTTTGACTTCAAAAGGCAGGACATCTTGTTACTGGTTTAAAGACTTTCTGATTTGGAATTGGTTAAGAAAATGAAGGTTTGTCTAAAAGCTTATAATTTCCTTTTAAGATCAGAAACAAACTACTAGCCATATATTTGTTGCATAAATTTTAGGACCTGCAGGTTTGTCTTGCATAGCCTAAGCCCTGTTAATGAGCTACAAAGGCATCTCCAAGAAAGGAGGAGGGTATGATGAGGCATGTCTGATCTCCTTTCTCATGGCTAGAAACTCAGTTTTAGGGATCCTCTTGGTCAAGAGGGCGTCCAATCAGTCAGCTCCTAGGGGGGAGACTTAGATTTTATTTTAGTTAATGAATATATGTGATGACTGTAAACAGCTAACCAAAAATTTCAGCCAAATGTTTCTTTCCTATAATATGTATGTAATATTTATATACTGAGATTGTTGTAAGAAGTAGAAGATCTGTAGAAGAAGGCTTTACAAACTACAAAGTTGTCTATGGACAACAATATTTATTTTTTTATTATTATTACTTACATTTCTGTAAGGGGTGGGATTCTATAAGGAGAGGGATATGTTATTTGGGATATTGTTGCCTGTCTCTGATAAAGGAAGAGAAGGCTGCCATGGTACCATGTACTTCTAGTCATAATGAGTTTTAGCTTGGGTTTTAGTCACAAAAAAAAAAAAAAAAAATACTGGGGGTGCCAAAAATGTATACACAATTTAAACAATGTTATCTATGTATTATTTTTCAAAGTTGAATGATGGTAGCAATGTGTAGTATGACACTCATGTAAAAGATGACATTAGTTAAATGAAAGCTAGAGTCACCATGACAGGCCTGACAGTTAAAGAAAATGGTGGAAGCATGATTGTCATTATAGGAGCACAAGACTATTTTGAAGTGGTATTTGAAATTCAAGAACATTGTGGAAGGACAACAATGGAGGCATGAATATTCAACAGAACCTTCAATACTCCTAAAAGTTGCACACATTCTCAATAAGTTTGAGATGCATGATACTGTGTGTGATATGCGCAAGGGAAGATTCCAGATGCCTTTGGTCAACATTGCTCAAGCAGAGTTTGCCACGATCAGAAGTGTCCAGATGCTGGCGTTAAGAACTTTGAGCACCCCTTGTAATTGCAGAAGTCAAGTTTGACTTGCATTCATCTTTTGTTATTGGTATATATTGAGAACTCCTAGTTTAATACAGTTTTTTCCTTTTTTAAAATATGTATACATGTTTTTGGCATCCTTTATAGTATTGCACTTTTAGGCAAGAGGTGGCTTGGAGCTACAGTTCTTCCTGTCCCAAACCATGTTCTATCTTAGCCTGCACTCACCTTCCCAATCAGAGCTAGTATTGCTACCTAAATGACCCTTGCATGGCCTACAGGATAAAGGTATCTCTCCTTCATGATGAATATATTATAAAATAGACCCCGAATGGCAGGAATGCACTCTCTGGTGGTAATTGGCTGTTTATCCCATTGTATGCAAAGAAATGTCATCTCCTGCCAGACCAAGAAGGACCTGAGGGTTTACAGTTCCCGGCACCTCTGCCTTGTGTCCTGACAATGTGAATGCTCTAACAAACCAGTCTCCAAAGTCTTTGAAGACATTGAATATTTAGGAGCCTAGAGGTGACTGCCTTTAAAAGTTTCATTCTTTTTTAAGCTCATTTTGTAGGCAGTCCATGTGATGTGGAAATGTGGTGTAGGAATTAGCCTGGTGAGCTTTGTGGAAACATTTGACCCTTTATAGGACAATTTGCTTTTCTCACATATGGGGGAGACTTAGAATTCTGTATATTTGCTGGAAGCCCTTCTCCCAAGCTCCCTACACACCAGATTGTCTGGTGAGTTTTAAGGATCAAAATTATTTATTCATACCAAAAACACAAATAAACTGTCTATATCTCTATCCGATGTAGCATTTTAATATCTAACTTACAGCCAGCCAAAGGAAAGAAAGTCAAATGGCACACCCTACTTTCTTGTCTGAGTGTCTGCTTGTATTCCCATCGCCACATATTGCAAAATTACTTTTCCATAGTCTATCTCATACCTTCCAAAACACAAACTAAAAAATGTTAATCATTATTATTAATTATCTCCATCCTATGAGAAATATACTTGGTTACCTGCATTTGATAGATTCTTTTAGGTTGGACAATGTCTCTAGGGTTACAAAACTCCTGAGTGATAAAAATGTGATAAAAAAGATAAAATTTTAAGTACATAATCAACTCTCTTAACCACTACACACACTGCCTCCCAATAAGTTACTTTCCAAGGGTTACTCAACTTGTCAGTAATGGAGCCAGGATTCAAAGTGAAGTCCTTCTGGTTCTCACCCCCTCTGTCTGCTTTGCCTCACTTCTTGCAAGGCCCAGTGAGAAGATGAAAGGCATCCCCTAGAGGGTGAAGCGGCAGGCAGCTATGTTATACATTGCTACCTTCTTCCCCCAAAGCAGAAGCTAAGATCCTCGATATTTGTTCCACATTTTACATTTACACAATGCTTTCAAATGTTCAATACTTTCAGTTCTCACAATAATTCCGAAAAGCATGAATTCTTTCTTTTTTCATGTTCCAAGTGGTTTACTGTTTAAACTGTAGTTCAAATGGATACATGCAGATCACACTACTCAATGTAACTGCTATATGTAAACATTTTCATTTTTAACTTATTTTTAAAATACACTTTATTGTATATATTATGTTTAAGGTATACAATATGATATAGATATATGAAGATGGTAAAAATGTTACTATAGTTAAGGAAATGGTACATATCTATCATCTCACATAGTTATCTTTCTGTGTGTGTGTGTGTGTGGTGTGTGTGTGTGTGGTGTTGCAAGAGCAGCTCAGATTCACTCATTTAGCATGAATCTCAAATACAATACAGTTTGATTAACTGTTATCATCACATTGTACATTAGATCTGTAGACTTGTTCATCCCACATATCTGGTACTTTGTATTCCCTGACCTACATTTCTCATTTACTCCCTACCGCCTCCCCCTGGTCACTCTCTTTTGTTCTCTATGTCTGTATATTAAATTTTGATGGTTTTTAGATTCTACACATAAGTGAGATCATGAAACACTACATATTTTCCTTTTTGTATCTGGTTTATTTCACTTAGCACAGTGTCTTCCATGCTCATTCATGTCATGGCAAGTGACAAGATCTCATTATTTTTTAAGGCTGAATAATATTCCATTGTGTATATATTTCACATTTTCTCTATCCATTCATCCATCACTGGACACTTGGATTGTTTCCACATCTTGGCTATTGCAAATAGTACAGCAGTGAACATGGGAGTGCAGATGTCTGTATGAGGTGATGCTTTCATTACTTTGGGGTATGTATTTTTAATAATTGCTTTACCAATCTACAGTACCACTAAGAGTGTACAACAATTCACTTTTCTTTACACTTTTGCCAGTATTTTTTATCTTTTGACTTCGTTTTTTGTGTGTGTGGTTTTTAGCTGGGGCTGGGTTTGAACCTGGTACCTCCAGCATATGGAGCTGGCGCCCTACTCCTTTGAGCCACAGGCGCCACCTATCTTTTGACTTCTAGATAATTCCCATCTTACTGGGCATGAAGAGGTAGCCCATAATTATGTTGATTTGATTTCCCTAATGCTAAATCATATTGAGCACATTTTTATAACTCTATTAGCAATTCTTATATCTTTTTTGAAGAAATGTCTATTCATGTCTTTTGCCTATTTTTTTTTTTAGAGACAGAGTCTCACTTTGTCACCCTCAGTAGAATGCCGTGGCATCACAGCTCACAGCAATCTCTAGCTCTTGGGCTTAAGTGATTCTCTTGCCTCAGCCTCCCAAGTAACTGGGACTACAGGCGCCCACCACAACACCCGGCTATTTTTTTGTTGCAGTTTGACTGGGGCTCTGTTTGAACCCACCACCCTTGGTGTATGGGGCCTGTGCCTTACACACTGAGCCACAGGTGCTACCCACTTTTGCCTATTTTTTAATTGGGGTTATTTATTTTTCTACTAATTGAGTTATATGGGTTCTTTATGATTTTTGGATACTAATCCCTCATCAAATACATGGTTTTCAAATATTTTTTCCAGATTAACATACTGTTATTTCATTTTGTTGGTTGTTACTTTTGCTGTGCAGAAATTTTTTAGTTTGATGTAGTTCACTAATTAATTTTTACTTTTGTGGCCTGTGTTTCTCATATGCTATCTAAAACATGATTGCCAAGCCCAACATCTGGGAGCTTTCTCTCTACGTTCTCTTCTGGAAGTTTTAGTTTCTGGTCTGACAGTTAAGCCTTTTACCCAGTGTGAGCTGGTGTTTTGTATGATGTAAGGTAAGGGTCTAATTTCATTCTTTTGCATGTGGAAATCCGGTTTTCCCACTACTGTTTATTGAAAGGACTATTCTTTCTCCATTGTGTTCTCTTGGTGCCCTTGTCAAAAAATAGCTCATCATGTTTTCTTCTTTCCCATTGCTCTGTGTATCTATTTATGTCAATACCAAGCTCTTTTTGTTACTTTAGCTTTTTAATATAATTTTAAATTAGGACATATGATACCTTCAGCTTTGTTCTTTTTGTTCAAGAAAGTTTTGGCTTATTTATTTATTTATTTATTTATTTATTTATTTATTTATTTATTTGCAGTTTTTGGCTGGGGCTGGGTTTGAATTCGCCACCTCCGGCATATGGGGCTGGCGCCCTACTCCTTTGAGCCATAGGTGCTGCCCTATTTAGGGTCTTTTATGTTTAGGATTATTATTCCTATTTCTATGAAAAATACCGTTGGGATATTGATAGGGACTGCAATGAATCTCTATATTGCTTTCAGTAGTATGGACATTTAACAAATATTAATTCTTCTAGTTCCTGAGCCCAGGATGTCTTTCTGTTTATTTGTGTCTTTTCCAATTTCTTTCAGCAGTATTCCATAGTTTTCACTGTATAGATCCTTTACCTTTTTGCTTAAGTTTATTACCAAGATTTTTTTTTTAATGACATCATAAATGGGATTGATTTTTAAATTTTCATTTTTTAGTTAGGTCATTATTCATATGTAATAATGCTACTGATTTTTGAATGTTGATTTTTGTATCCTGCAACTTTACTGAATTCATGTTTGTTTGCTTGTTTGGTAAAAGCTTTGGGGTATTTTGTCTATAGAATCATGTCATCTGCAAATAGAGATAATTTTATTTCCTTTTTTTCTGATTTAGATGCTGAATATTTCTTTTTCTTGCCTGATTGCTCTTACTAGTACATACATTAGTATACTGAATAGAAGTAGCAAAAATAGCTGTGGGGACCCGTGCAAGTTCAACATGCATATTGAGAAGTGTTATTTCTGTTTGGGTCCAATCTACCCTGGCCACAGCATGATGTTCATCCACAATGATTACAAGGTGTTCAGATTTTGTAAATCCAAATGTCTTAAAAAGAAGTGCAATCCTTGCAAGGTCAGGTGGACTAAAGCATTCTGGAGAGCAGCTGGTAAGGAGCTTACAGTGGATAATTCATTTGAATTTGAAAAATGTAGAACCGAACCTGTCAAATACCAGAGAGAGTTTGGAATAAAACTATTGATGCAATTAAGAGAGTTGAAGAGATCAAACAGAAATGCCAAGCTAAATTTATAATGAACAGACTGAAGAAAAATAAAGAGCTACAGAAAGTCCAGGACATCAGGGAAGTCAAGCAAAGCATCCATCTTATCCAAGCTTCTCTTGTAGGCAAAGGCAAGAAGTGGAAGAGAAAGAGAAAGTGGTACAGCTATTACAAGAGGATGTGGACATGGAAGATGTTTCCTAAAAATCTTACTGTCTGTAACCATTTCTATCTGTACGCTTGAATATGTTTTTTGGAGACTAGAGCTTATAAGTTATTGATTTATTTTTTATATAAGGTCACTCAAATGAAAGGGGATTAAATACATATCATCTACATTGCAGTCTGCAAAAAATCACACAGTATGGATGTTTGGTTGCGTCTCAGGGTGAAACCTTCACTCCAGATGTGCTTATGTAAATTATGAAAGTTCTGTTTGTAAAGACAGAAGTGAATTGTGGGCATACAATGTGGTCATGCCATTTGGATAACGGCCCTGGACAGGTCCTATTATGTAATAACTAAGGACAAAAGTTTTGGCTAAACTAAAATTTTCTTTACAGTAAAATAATCCCTTTATTAATGTTTTGTAGATGGGAGATATAGGAAGGAACTAATAATTTGTGACTATTAGTTTCCAATAATATCTTTTATTTTGATCAGTCTTTCATGTTTTTAGCATCTTTCAAGACCATAATATATCATAAAGCCTAGACTGAACTATTTTGGCTGGGTTTAGCTGTTCTAAAAGCTAGTTATGGATGTTGGGGAGGAAGGCTGAATAATCTTTCCCTGAAATGGCACTGTATAATTCCACTTGGGGAATACTCAGTTCCAACTTGTGATTCCTGGTAGAATAAGCTTTATTTTTTCTAGCCCAGCGGTGATCTAGAAAGAGAGGAATTCATTGCCTTTTAAAGTTTGTTCTGTAATTTTCTTTATAAAAGTTCCTACTTGTTTTTGGAAAGTAGAATGTATGGGTAGAACACCTGTCCATTAGTTGCACAAAAAATAAAACCATTTTTAAAGAAAAAAAAAGAAGTAGCAAAAGTAAGCATCCTTGGCTTGTACTAGATCTTCGTAGAGAAGCTTTCAGTTTTCCCACATCGATTATAAGGTTAGCAGATTACTGTTGTTGTTGTCATTCTTAAATAAACATTGAGGGACTTTCTTTCCATAACTAAATTAATGAGAAATTTTTATCATGAAAAAATATTGGACTTTGTTAAATACTTCTTCTATGTGAATTGAGATGACAATGTGGTTATCTTTCCATTAATGTGATCACCTTGATTGATTTATGTATGTTAAACCACTCTTGCATGTCAGGGATAAATCTTACTTGGTTATGATGTATAATAATTTTGATTCAGTTTGCTAATTTTTTTTTGAGGATTTTTGCATCATTGTTCATCAGGGAAATTATCCTACACTTTTCTTTTCTTATAATTTTTTTGTTTGCCTTAGATATTGAGGTGGTCTCATAAATATGTTTGGAAGTATTCCCTCTAGCTCTATTTTTTGGGGGGAGAGTTTAAGAAGTATTAGTGTTAATTCTTTTTTGAATGTTTGATAACATTTATCCATGAAGCAATCTGTTCCTAGGCTTTCCTTATTGGGAGGTTTTTGATTACTTACTTATCTCTTTTTTTTTTATTGGTCTGTTGAGGCTTTTTATTTCTTTCTGATTCAATTTTGGTAGGTATTTGTATTTTTCTGGGAATTCCATCCATTTCCTCCTGGTTATCCAATTCAATGACATAAAATTGTTCATAATAGAGAGTTATGATCCTTTTTACTTCTGAGATGTCTGCTGTAATTTCTTCACTTTCAATTCTGATTTTATTTATTTAAGTCATCCATTTTTTTCTTAGTTAGATTAGCAAAGAGTTTGTTCATTTTGTTTGGTTTTGTTTCAAATTCCACTCTTAGTTTTATTGATTCTGTCTATGGTTTTGCTGTTCTCTTGATTTGTTTCTGTTTTAAATTTTCTTTCTTTCTTTCTTTCTTTTTTTTTTTTTTTTTAGACAGAGTCTTGCATTGTTACTGAGGATAGAGTACCAGGGCTTTGGCCTAGCTCACAGCAACCTTAAACTTCCAGGCTCAAGCAGACCTCCTACCTTAGCCTCCTGAGTAGCTGGGACTATACGTGTTCACCACCAGACCTGGATAATTTTTGTAGTTTTGGTATAGACTGGATCTCACTTTGCTTAGGCTGGTCTTGAATCCTGACCTCAAGTGATCCGCATGACTTGGCCTCCCAGAGTGCTAGGATTATAGGTATGAGACACTGCACTTGACCTTCCTTTCTGATTTTTATTATTTTCTTCTTTCTGATAATTTTGGCCTTAGTTTGTGTTTTCTAGTTCTTTGAGGATTCATATTAGACTGTTTACTTAGGATCTTTTTCATTTTTTTGATGTAGCCATTTATTGCTATAAAAGTTCTTCTTAGAACCGCTTTTTCTGCATCCTGTATGTTTGGACATGTTCTGGTTCCTTGTTGTTTGTCTCAAGATTTTTCAAAAAATGCCATTTTGATTTCTTCTTTGACCTGTTGGTTTTTCAGGAGCATGTTGTTTGATTTTCCAAGATTCCTTCTGTTTTTGATTTTTAGTTTCACCACTGAGGTTTGAATTGATAGTAAATATGATTTTAATCTTAAATTTGTTAAGTCTTATTTTATGGCCTAACACATGGCCTATTCTGGAATGTTCCATGTGCCTAGAGAAATATGTGGATTCTGTTGCTATTGGATGGAAATTTCTGTGTCTGTCTGTTAGGTCCATTTGGTCAAAATTGTAATTAAAATCTAGTATTCCCTTATTCATTTTTCTGTCTAATTGATCTATCCATTGTTGAAAGCATGAATTCTTATTTCCTTTTCCATTTGACAAAGCCATGACCCATGACTCAGGTAATTTGTCTAAAGTCACAGAATTCATATCATCAGCAAAGAGGGAGAGTTTGACCTCCTCTGCTCCTATTTGGATGACTTTATTTTCTTGTCTTGCCTAATTGTATTGGCTAGAACTTCCAGCACTATGTTGAATAGTAATGGCGACAGAGGACAACCTTGTCTGGTTCCAGTTCTAAGTGGGAAAGCTTTCGGTTTTACTCCATTCAGTAAAATATTAGCTGTGGGTTTGTCATAGATATCTATGATCAGTTTAAGAAATGTGCCACCGATGGCGCCTGTGGCTCAAATGAGTAGACTGCTGGCCCCATATCCCAGAGGTGGCGGGTTCAAACCCAGGCCTGGCCAAAAACTGCAAAAAAAAAAAAAAAAAGAAGAAGAAATGTGCCACCTAAACTCTTCAGTGTTCTCTTTCTTTCTTTCTTTCTTTCTCTCTCTCTCTCTCTCTCTCTCTCTCTCTTTCTTTCTTTCTTTCTTTCTTTCTTTCTTTTTTTTGAGACAGAGCCTTAAGCTGTCACCCTGGGTAGAGCGCTGTGGCATCACAGCTCACAGCAATCTCCAACTCCTAGGCTCAAGCGATTCTCCTGCCTCCACCTCCCAAGTAGCTGGGATTACAGGCACCTGCCACAATGCCCAGCTATTTTTTGTTGCAGCCATCATTGTTGTTTGGCAGGCTGGGCTGGATTTGAACCTGCCAGCTCCGGTATGTGTGGCTGGTGCCTTAGCCACTTAAGCCACAGGTTCCGGACAGTCTCTTCAGTGTTCTGATTAGAAAAGGATGCTGGATTTTATCAAATGCTTTTTCTGTATCTATTGAGAGGGTCATATAGGCTTTGTTTTTGCTTCTGTTGATATGGTGACTAATGTTTGTGGATTTATCCCTTACATCCCTGGGATGAAACCTACTTGATCATGATGTATGTTTTTTTGATGATAAGCTGTAATCTATTGGCTAGGATTTTGTTGAGAATTTTTGCATCTATATTGATTAGTGAAATTGGTAAAGTTCTTTTTATTGAGTCTTTTCCTAGTTTTGGCATCAGGGTGATGTTTGCTTCACAGAACATGTTGGGGAAGAGTCCTTTCTCCTCAATTTTTTGGAATAATTTTGAAAGTATGGGAATACGCTCTTCTTTGAAGATTTGATAGAATTCTGGTGCAAAGCCATCCGGACCGGGGCATTTTATTGTTGGGAGATTTTTTATTGTTTCTTTGATCTCAGTGCTTTAAAATGGTCTGTTCAGGAGCTCTATTTCATCCAGGCTAAGTCTAGGGAGACGGTGTGATTTCAAATATTGATCCATTTCCTTCACATTGTCAAATTTCTGGGCATAGAGTTTCTGGTAGTATTCAGAGATAATCTCTTATATCTCTGTGGCATCAGTTGTTATTTCCCCTTTATCATTTCTGATTGAGGTTACTAGAGATTTTACTTTCCTATTTCTAGTTAGTCTGGCCAAAGGTTTATCTATTTTATTAATTTTTTCCAAAAACCAACTCCTTATTTCATAAATTTTCTGAATGATTCTTTTTGTTTTCAATTTCATTAATCTCTGATTAATTCTGGACATTTCTTTTCTTCTGTTGGATTTAGACTTAGATTGTTTTTCCAATTCCATAAGATGGCTTGTGAGTTTATTGATGCACTCTTTCTGTTTTTCGAATATAGCCTTCTAGAGGATAAATTTTCCTCTCAGGACTGCTTTTGCTGTATTCCACAGGTTTTGGTAGCTTGTGTCTTCATTGTTGTTATACTCAAGGAGGTTAATGATTTCCTTATTTTTTCTTCCTACACCCAACTGCCATTATTTGAACAATAAT
>CAUYRH010066540.1:0-20918 GCA_963574655.1 Perodicticus potto | reverse complement strand
TGTAAATTGGTTTCATAATAGTACTGAGTACACTGGATATTTTTTCTTCCATTCTTGAGATACTTTACTAAGTAGGATAGGTTCCAGCTCCATCCATTCAAACATAATAAAGGTAAAGTCTCTGATTTTTTAAGGCTGCATAAAATTTCATGGTATACATATGCCACAATTTATTAATCCATTCATGGGTTGATGGGCACTTGGGTTTCTTCCATGACTTGGCTGCAATAAACAATCTGGTGCAAATATCTTTGTTATAAAGTGATTTTTGGTCTTTTAGATATACACCTAGTAGAGGAATTGCAGGATCAAATGGCAGGTCTACTTTTAGATCCCTGAGTATTTTCCATACTTCTTTCCAAAAGGGACCTATTAGCTTGCACTCCCACCAACAGTGCAGAAGTGTTCCCTTTTCTCCACATCCACACCACCATCTGTAGTTTTGGGATTTTGTTATGTGAGCCACTCTTATTGGAGTTAAATGATATCTCAAAGTGGTTTTATTTGCATTTGTCTGATGATTAAAGATGATGAGCATTTTTTCATGTGTCTGTAAGCCATGCACCTGGCTTCTTCAGAGAAGCTTCTGTTCAAGTCTCTTGTACACAATGAAATGTGATCATTTGTTCTTTTCTTATTAATAAGTTTGAGTTCTCTGTGGATTCTTGTTATTAAAACTTTGTCCGAAGCATAACCTACAAATATCCTCTCCCATTCTCAGGGCTGTCTGCTTGCTTTACTTACTGTGTTCTTGGCTGTGCAGAAGCTTTTTAGTTTGATCAGATCCCAGTAATATATTTTTGGTGTTGCTTCAATTGCCCAGGGGCTCCTCCTCATAAAGTGTTCTCACAGGCCAATTTCTTCAAGTGTTTCTCTTGCACTCTCTCCAAGAATCTTTATAGTTTTGTGTCTTAAGTTTAAATCTTTTATCCAGTGAGAGTCAATTTTTGTTAATGGTGAAAGACGTGGGTCCAGTTTCAGTCTTCTACAAGTTGCCAGTCAATTCTCCCAGCACCATTTGTTAAATAGGAAATCTTTCCCCCCAATTTATATTTTTGATTGGCTTATCAAAGATCACATGATGATAAGTGTGATAAGTGGGTTCTTCTCTTGGTTCCCAATTCTGTTCCATACATCTACCTCCCTATTTTTGTGCCAATACCATGATGTTTTGAGCACTATAGATTTATAGTATAGTTTGAAGTCAGGTAGCATGACTCCTCCTGATTTGTTTGTTTTTTTTTTTTTTATCGTAAATATATGTATTTTATTATTCTTCATTACATTATTCCCGCCCCCTCCATGGCAAGACAGAATTGATTTACAGAAAAGAATACAGAAAACACCAAAGCTCCTGGTAGAGGGAGAGATTTCAAGTGGGGAGAGAGATGGTCTCTCCGTTCCTCTCCCGGTCTTTCCCTGTTTCCTTCTCTAGGCCTCTAGCCTCAGGGTATATATAGGTGTGTGGGTTCCTTGGCGAGGAAACAAATGAATACAGTCCCTTACACCGGGAGAAAGGTGAATGAGTGTATCAATGAATGGACACAGTCCATCCATGGAATTCAGGCCTAGGAAATTCACAAGAAACTGACCTAGGCATAGGAAATGGGGATTCCACATTTAGTCCAAGTGTAAAGTGAAGGAGACACCAAGGCACAGGTGTCTCCTCAGCTGTTGTCCAGCCTTTTTGGCTATTGGAGCCTCTGGTGGGCGTTGTAGGTCCCCCTCCTTGCCTGTCATCCAGCCCGCTGGCTCTTCAGCTGGCTGCCGCAGCACCAACACCACCAAGGAGGCGGCGGCAGGTCCGCTGGCTCCGCTGAGCTGGCTAGGGTGCCAGATCACTTGGCTAATTTTTCTATTTTTAGTACAGACCGGGTCTCACTTATGTTTAGGCTGGTCTCAAATTCCTAAACTCAAGTGATCCATCTGCCTTGATCTCCCAGAGTGCTAGGATTACAGGTGTGAGCCACTGTGCCAAGCCTTATACACTTTTTTAAAAGGGCAAATTGGACCTGGAAAAATGGAAATAAGACATCCCTGATGTGGGGTGTTGTTGCCCAGGAAGAGGAGGGGTACGGATGGGGCCTGCTGTACTCTGGGATTTCAGGGATATACACAACACTGCCTGAGTAAATGGATGACCAGATTAACATACTGACGCTCCCTGAGGGCAGAAATCCAGTCCTGCTAATTTAAGATTGTACCACAGAGCCCAGTACTCAATAATTATTTGCTAAAAAACTGAATGATATCAAAAGACACTCTGATAATCTGATAGCCGACAAGATGCTAGCATTCCTCAAATAAGGGTTAATGTTCACGGGTCATACAAAAGTCTCTCCCATCACTGAAATTCCCTAAGTAATACTTAAAGTCCTATTCGTGCTTGCAATAAAACCATTAATGAATCTTCAGTAATAAAAATGCAGGCTTTACCAACAAAACTCACCAGCGTTCTTGATCCCAGACTAGAACTCCTCAAAGTCTCTAGCTCTTCAGTCATCTTAGAAGCAAGAGCTTGAAGGTAACCCCGGGCATCTTTCTCATCGCTGACCCTAGAGTAAGGAACAGATGTTCTGTCTTATAAAGCACAACCACCCATGACAGGAGACAAATAAGGTGGATGTTCCCTGCCTTCCTTAGGATATGGTGACACAGCATCCTATTAGCCACAATGCCAGTTATCTGTAAGTTAAAGGCTTTTGTGACCAGAGGGCTGGTTCCTAGCTTATTCTAAGTCTGTCTAGCACCTCCTGTAGTTGGCCTTGGAAACTCCACCTCCCGTTTGTCCAATGTGATGATCAATGGACAGAACTGCTGCCCCAGGATTAGAAGTCCAGGGGCAATAGCAGTGAGACTTGTACTTTGGCCTCATGGCATGGGCCACGGTGTATAGGACAGGTTCACACAGAGGCAGAAGCAAGAGAGCAGTCTGAGTGTGAAGTGTCACACAGGACATACATACCACTGAATGATTTCTGCAATCTGAGCTTCCCAGTGGGCAACCGACTCCTTCTTGGCTGCCAGATCCTGTAGTTCATCCTCCAGCTGTCTATTTTGAGCTGTGAGTTTATCCACAAAGGAACAGAGCTGAAATGAGATAATTTTACCACATTATTCATCAGTTTGTAAGCTAGCATTAAATCTGAAGTTCTTTCAAAGAGCTTAGAAGTTTTCTTTAATCATTAGTTTCCCAAACTAAATTTTTTTTTTTAAATTGTTTGCAATTCATTGAAGGTACAAAATTATTAGGTTACATTGATTGCATTTGTTAAATAAAGACCATCTTGTAATTGTGTCTTGCCCCAAAGAGGTGTGCCAAACACCGTGACCCCCCATCTCCCAACCTCCTCCCATCTCCCCACTTGCTCATTCCCCTCTTCCCCTTATATTAGCTCATCTACTGCCTTCATATTAGAATAGAGTACATTGGATTCTTCCTTCTCCATTTTTTTTTTTTTTTTTTGAGACAGAGCCTCAAGCTGTCACCCTGGAGAGGGTGCCATGGCATCACAGCTCACAGCAATCGACAATTCCTGGGTTCAAGAGAGTCTCTTGCCTCCGCCTCCCAAGTAGCTGGGACTACAAGCGCCCACCACAACGCCCAGCCATTTTTTGGTTGCAGCCATCATTGTCGTTTGGCAGGCCCTGGCTGGATTCGAACCCGCCAGCTCAGGTGTACGTGGCTGGCGCCTTAGCCCGTTGAGCCACAGGTGCCGAGCCTTTTTTTGTTTTTTTTTTTGAGATAATCTCACTGTATCTCCCTCAGTAGAGTGCTATGGCGTCACAGCTCACAGCAACCTCCACTTCTTGGCCTTAGGCAATTCTCTTGCCTCAGCCTCCGGAGTAGCTGGGACTATAGGTGCCTGCAACAACATGTGACTATTTTTTTGCTGCAGTTTGTCCAGGGCCGGGTTCCAAACCACCACCCTTGGTATATTGGGCCAGCGCCCTACTCACTGAGCCACAGGAACCGCCCTATTTTTTTGTTGTCATTGTAGTTGTTTAGCTGGCCTGGGCTGGGTTCAAACCCGCCACCTTCAATGTATGTGGCTGGCTCTGTAACCACTGTGCTATGGGCATTGAGCTGCCTAGTTTTTTCTACTGTTTTAGTAGAGACAGGGTCTCACTCTTGCTCAGCCTGGTCTGGAACTTCTGAGCTCAAGCAATCCACCCTCCTCAGCATCCCAGAGTGCTGGGATTATAGGTGTGAGAACCCCATAGCTGTAAGCCCTTGGCATCCAGTCCCCAGCACTGAAAGTAAGTGAAGCTCAGAGGAGCCACAGGCCAAGGGAAGGTCTGTAGTCTCTGGGACTCCTCCCTCATGGGGGCTGGGCAGTGGGGCAGCCTCCCAGTGGCTACCCTTCACCTGCACCGTTCTCACCAAAGGAGACCCCTGACCAGCTCCTGCAGAGCTGTCACCCTCCCTATGCCAGTTGATGCAGCTTCCTAATTGCCCATCACGAGAAGGCAATTAAGCTCAATTAGAGAGCCAGAGCTAATTAGTGCTTAGCTTCCCACAGCCTCTGGGCACCCCAGGGGTCCGTAGGAACCTGCTGCCCACCTCTTCCCACCCCCAGGGAGGAGAATTGCTGCTTGTATCAAGCATGTTGAAAATTTATATTCCTCCTTCGCTCTCCCAGGGATTAAGGTTCCAACATCTTGGCTTATCCCCTACCTCTGCACTGCAGGGCAGCTGTCTCCTGGTCCCTCCAGCCATGACTTGCCTTCCCTGAAAACTGACAATATTCTTGGCACCTCATGGTTCCCAAGTACTTTCCTATCATCCCTCCATGATCCCTGCAAACCTGGAGGTAGAGCACCCTGCATTATCACCTGGGCTTAGAGATGATAAGGGACCTGTCCAGGATCTTGTACCCCTGAAACACAAATGTGATAAGTCCTTCCAGTTCTCCCACCTCCACTATCCCTGATGTCACATAGCAGATGGGGGGGGCATGAATTATGAACTTTCTTCTCACATGATACTCTATGCGAAGTTATTCCATTTGATCTGCTTTCTCTCCATCTGCTCATCTACCTGACTCCATTCCCAAGAACCCAGCGCCAAATTCAAGATCTTTTCTGGTAGGTGGCGCCTGTAGTTCAATGAGTAGGATGCCGGCCACATACACTGAGGCTGGCAGGTTCAAACTCGGCCCAGGCCAGCTAAAACAACAATGACAACTGCAACAAAATAATAGCTGGGCATTGTAGCAGGCGCCTGCAGTCCCAGCTACTTGGGAGGCTGAAGTAAGAGAATCACTTAAGCCCAAGAGTTTGAGGTTGCTGTGAGCTGTGACACCACAGCTCTCTACTTAGGGCAACAGAGTGAGTCTCTTTCCCCCTCCAAAAAAAGTTCTTTTCTGGTCTCATAGAACTTGGAGTCTGAAGATAGGGAATCTAGTTCACTCTTCTATGAATATGCACTATGGCCTTGGAAAAATTGCTTCTCTTCTATGGGCCTCAGTTTCCAACACGTACAAAACAGGAGAACCTGACTGGAGAACTTCCAAGGTCCTCCCTATCTCTATCTCTTCTGCTGCAGGAGAAGAAATGAAGAGGGGCTGGACTTGCCCCTTGCATGCCATTAAGGCCTGGGGGATACCCCTTTTGTACTGAAATTATAAGGGCCCCAAAGCTGAACAAGAATGAAACATTCCTGATAGGGACCAGAAGAGGCTGAGGACTCCCCGGCATTAACAGGAGCTGGGAGGTGTTTGGGGCGTGCAGATACAATGATCACACACATACACGCACATGCACACCCAGGTCTGCTCCCAGGCCCACAGCAGAAGTGGTGGAGGATGTTGGATGGAGCAGAACTGGGGCCTGCTCTCTTGGGTTTGGAGGAGAGATGAGCTGGAGGCAGTTTCTGGCCCACATGAGTACATGTGGTTTGTCAGCTGCATCCCTGTCAGGGCTGGGCTCACACTGGTAGGGGACACTGGGGGTCCTCAGGGGTCTTAGTTATACTCAGTTATACTCCGCCCTGTTCTTCCTTTTCTGCTTTCTGGGTCTCCCGAAGCATGTTAGAGTCACTAGCCTTGGTTCCAATCCTGGCTCTTCCACTGTCCCGGGAGGACAGCTTCTTTTCTCATGAAGTGGGGTAACTAATCCCATAGGGCTGTCTAAGCAGTGAGACCAATATGTGTGATGTGGAGCAGAGGGGGCTCCCCTCTTGGGACTGTTTCTCTCTCAGTCCTCTCCCAGTACCTGGCAAAGCAGAGGCCCTGGGGCATCCGGTCCCCAGCACTAGGTCTCTCTGCAGCCTTCCCTTTCCTGTGGTGAATCACTGTTCACCAACCCTGGGGACCAGGGAGTCCCCAGCTTGCCACAAACATTACCATCGCCATGGAGACCGGGCCTCCCCTTCCTCTTTCACTGATTGATTCACCCACAGCGTCTGGTTCCTAGATCTCAGCTTCTGACTCATTCATCGACTTCACTGCCTCTCATTTCAAGTCCCCAAGGCATCATGGACCCCATCAGGACGGCTGCGGCCCACACCCCCTCAGGCCGCCCTTTCCAGTCTGGTTAGGCTGGGCACCTCTAGTAAAAAGGAGGGGTGAAAGCCTGGTTTCGCTCAAGACCCCACTTCTCCCGCCCCGTTACAGCCCTGAGCTCCCGCGTTAAGAGAGTGGGGCAGGAGAGGTGCCACGGGCGGGGACCCGGGAAGGGACTGGCGGGAGCGAGCGCCACCTGCCGGCCCGGGTACCCCCGCCCGCTCCTGGGCGTGCCCAGGAAAGTCCGGGTGCAGGCTGTGTCCACATCATTCATTCATTCATCCACAAATGTTTACCGAGTACCATCTGTGTGCCAAAAACGGCTCTTGTCACCATGGAACAAGAAATTAAAGTGCTAGGAGTGCACGAGAATGCCGAGGTGCAGAGACCAGGCACCTAACTCAGCCTGCAGCCGTGGGGGTGGCTTGCCTGAGGAAGGGATGATTACGCTGAGCCCTGAATGATAATAATCAACATTTATTAAGCACGTTGTGTGTACTAGACGCTATGTCAGTATTTTACATGCCTCTTCCCACTAATTGCACAACAATCCCATGAGGTAATTGCTACTATTATCTTCATTTTATAGATGGGGAAAACAGGTTCAGAGGTGGTAAGTAATTTCCGTGGGGCTTACAGGTAGTAGACAGTGCACTGACGCCCGCCACAGGCCCCTGCTTGGATAACCATGCAGAGAGAAGGAAGTGTGTTCCAGGCAGAAGGAACTGCAGTGAGAAAGCCACTGGCTGTGTAGACAGAGTAGAATAGCTGGGCAGAGACCAAAAAGGAGCACGAAAGGAGACAGAAGAAATGCCAGGGAGGGAATAGAGAGTTTTGAGAGGAGGGAGACAACCACAGGGCCAGATGTCAGCAGTCCAGCAAGATGAAAACTGAGAATGGACACAGCCCTGCTCTCAGGGAGCCCAGGAGAGTGTGGGAAGGTGGGGCACAGAAATGTGGGGAGGGTAGAGTAGACAGTCCTTCCATATAGGGCTGAACAGCAGGGCTTGAGCCAAGCAATATTCCTGGAGAAGCCCGTGAAGGCTGCCTGGTAGAGACATGTACACTCACCACCTGGAAAGGCACAGAAGGGCCACTAGCCCACAGGCAGTAAGGGGTACTAGGTGGCCTGGGCATAGTTCTCCATGTTCTGGGACTGGACATAAGAAATAACTGGAAGTCTGGAGGTGATAATTGTGGGAAATAGCCAGACCCATGACCTCCAGGCTCCTGGGGGAGCTGGGAGGAGGCCAAGTGCAAGGATGTTGGGGCCAGAATTATCTTGGAGTTCTTCTGGCTGAGGCCACTTCGTTTGCAGTGGTGAACTGGAGGTGGCTTGCACCTGCTGGAGAGAGCCCATCATTCACATCAAAATCACCCCCAGTGAGAGAACCGACAGCATAGAAATCAGTGGTTGTCCCAAACCAGGGCTTTCCCTACTTTGTTACTAAACATTCACCAGCACACTGTTCCACACTCTCCTGCTCCCTCTTTCCAAAAGAGGAAACTGAAACCCAAAGATGGGGAGTGACTCGTTTGGTAATACTTGGTCATTTTCTCCCTTTTATTTGCTTATTCAACAAAATTTTCCCAACTGCCTCCTCTATGCTAGGCTTTGGAGAGACATGTCTCCCTGTCCTGGGAAAGCTGTCAGTCTGATACAGCATGAAGAACACATGAACTGCTTTGAAAACACTGTGGGCTAAGTACCAACCATGGGGTAAAGACTGGGTGTCACAGCAGACTTGGGGTAGGATATACCTAATCCCATCAGCTTGATCCACTCAGAGTGCATGACTCCTAATCTCAGGTCTGAAGGATGAGAGGGAGATAGCCAAGATGAGAGACAGGGATCAAGGTGAAAGGAATAGTGTGTGTAGAGGCCGAAAGGGCAGAGAGAGCCTGGCAGGAGCAGGCTACCCACGTGTACTCTCTGTGCAAAACTCATTTTACTAGCAGTTACTGAGGGGAGGGCTTACATCCTTAGGGGTCCCTTGTGAGCCATCACCCAAAAGCCATGTCAGTGAATTAGCCTCATTATTGCATTCCAGCTCTATGTGAGTCTCAGACTGGTGCAAGAGGGGAGAAACTCACTGACAGTATACACCAAGACTCACATAGGCAGCAGACCCTGGAGATCAGATGTGGGTGGGCAGTGAGGACCCTGTGTGGGAGTGGGGAAAGGAGGGGTGAGATGTAGGGGGAATGGGAGTCAAAGATATGGTGAAGAAGAAGAGAGAGGAGTTAAATGTTTGGCAGGTGTCGTGAGGGATGGGGTATTCAGGAGGAAAGTATGGACGAACATGCATGGCTTCTAAACAGCAAGCATTTATTGAGCACCTACTTACACTGAGTGCTAGGAATACAGGAGTAGACTAGATCCAGTCCCTGTTCTCAGAGAGCTTGCAGTGTACTGTGAAAGAGAAATGTAAATAGTCACAATATAGTGTGATGAATGGTAAAGGATGCCCAATGGGATAGGGCCGGGTGCAGTGGCTCGTGCCTGTAATCCCAGGATTCTGGGAGGCCAAGGCAGGTGGAACGACTGAGCTCACAAGTTCCAGACCAGCCTCAGCTACAGCGAGACCCTGTGTCTAAAAAACAGCAGGGAGTTGTGGTGGGTGTCTGTAGTCCCAGCTACTCAGGAGGTTGAGGCAAGATAATCACTTGAGCTCAAGAGTCTGAGATTGCTGTAAGCTATGGTGCCACAGCACTCTATGGGGGGTGGAAGGGCGACAAAGTGAGACTCTGTCTTAAAAAAAAAGTAACTAGGGGAGATTTCCAGGAGAGAGCAACATTTAAATTGAGTCCTGCAAAAGCAATGAAGGATGAAGGCTGAGGGAATAGCAGGTGGAACAGCAAAGACCAGAGTCCTGAAAGAAAGAAAGCCCTATGCTGGAGTGGAGAATGGGAGCGAGGAGCAGGACCAGCTAGAAGGCAGGACATTATAATCCGATGGCGATGGGGGTCTGTAACAGGGTTTTCGGCAATGAGAGTTTTGTGATCACATTATGTGTGTGTGTGTGTGTATGGTGTGTGTGTATCTTTCTGGACACTGTGTGGAGAATCATTTGAAAGGAGAAGGGGAAGCAAGAGTTGAAGAAGAGAGAACAGTTGAGGCTGCTATAGACAGAAGGTGACAATGGCTTCAATCAGGAAGGTGGCAGGAGGTGGGAAGTTGGTATATTTGAGAAATGTCTTGAGCCATAGAGAGAACGTGTTCATGAAGTGGATGGAAGTTAGGAGAAAGGGAGGAATCACAGATGGCTCCATATTTCTGGCTTGGGCAATCAGATGGATGGTGATGTTTACTGGGAGCTGGGGATGCTGGGGATGCGAAGGGAGGGGTCTGTCTGGACTGTTGAGGGCGGGGCCAGAATTGAAAACTCTGGCTCCTGCTTTCCCTATGGGGGTGCTGGGAGAAGGCATGGAGAATTTGGGACAGAGGAAGGAAGAATAATGGGCAGAAGCAAAGGGAACAAACTAATAGTAAGAGCCAACACAACACCGGGCACCATGCCACGTACTTTACATATGTCTCACAACATGACTAGCCCTTCTAAACTACCCACTTCAAACCTTTCCACCCCTACATTACTTTTCTTCTTCGACTATCACTACCAGAAAGTACATTTCCCCTTGTTGGCTGTCTGCCTCCCACAGGGAGACTATGGGAACCAGGTGAGTAGCACTTGTCTTGTTCTCTGGCGTGTCCTAAGCGTCCAGGCCCAGAACAGTGCTTGTCACAACAGGTGCTTTATATGTACTTATGGGTTGGAAAGGGTTTTGGGTTTTTTTTTTTTTTTTGAGACAGTCTCACTTCGTCACCCTTGGTAGAATGCCTTGGCATGACAATTCACAGCAACCTTAAGCTCTTGAGCTTAAGCGATCCTCTTGCCTCAGCCTCCCAAGTAGCTAGGACTACAGGTGCCCCCCAAAATGCCCAGCTTTATTTTTAGAGATGAGCTCTTGCTCTGTCTCAGCCTGGTCTCGAACCTCTGAGTTCAGGGAAATCCACCGGCCTCGGCCTCCCAGAGTGCTAGGATTACTGGTGTGAGCCTCCGCGCCCGGCCTGGGATGAAAAGTTTTAAATCCTTATGAGGTGGACATTATTGTTATTCCCCTTCAGACCCAGATCTATCAGTCACCAAGGCCTGTCCCCTGTACGGGGACTCAGCAGGGCGCTGAATACAGAGCCAGCCTTAAAGTGGCCGGCAAGTGCTAAGGATGACCTAGGAACCTGGCAGGCTCACAGGGACCCCCAGATCTCAGCCGCCAGATTTTCGTTCTAGGTACAGGCCTTATCGTTCCGCACGTGGAGGGTGCGCAGGATCAGAAACCAGATCGCAGCGGGAGCCGGCTGAGACAGCGCGAAGGCCTGGCTGGGCAGAGCGGCCGCCGGAGCCAGAGACCTGCAGCGCCGCCTGGTGGCCACCGCTCAAAGGCGCGTTTCTCTGAATCTACCGTATGCCAGAGGTCCCCGCAAGCTGGCCACCTGCCAATCATCAGCAAGCCTCTCTGGGCATCTCACACCAACCTCCGGACATCCTCCAATTCTCTCCCTTTGAATGAAGCTCACCCACCCCTTAGGGACTCCTTCAGATCTTCACCTTGGAAGCCTCCAGCCTCAGCACTCACTCTCTCCACTCCCTTTGTGGCCTCCAAGCACTCACTGGGTGCCACTATCTACCGCTGACATCTCTGCTTTTGAACGCTGGAGTCTCCACTGGCCAGCTGTGCGAATGCCTCACGCTGATTCATGTGAGGCAGAGAAAGCAAATCCAGCTTCTCTGAGTTGTAAAGACAAGACAATTAAACATCAACTCTGAAAAGGCCAAAAGAGAGCCTGGCACCAAACAGGTACTCAGGAAATGGAGTGTCTCTTCCCCCTCCCCTCTCCCTCTCTTTCTGACTTCCTCTTCCCTTTCCTGAAGAAGGAAGCATGATGGAACAGAATGCAGAAGGGAGTCATAGGATCTGGGTTCTTTGGGCCTCAGTCTCCTTCTCTGTAAAATAAGGCCGTTAGATAATTAATGAACTATTCACTCACTCACTCATTCACTCATTCAACTGCTATCCCAGCTCAGATGTTCTATTCAGTGTGTGTCACACTGTGTCTCACACTTCAGAATCCCCTCTTAGTACCTAGAACAATGCCTGGCACAGAGAGGGCAATGGAAAAATCCTCTTCAACAACCTATGAAGGGTATGTTTACCATTGCTCCATCCGCCACCTACCCCAAGAGAGCACCTGGCCCTTGCTGGCACCAGATGCCCCTCCTCCTCCCTCTCCCCAGTCCGAAACTAGAGCTGGCGCCACTAGCTGAGGAATCTAGGGACCAACTGTCACAGCTCCAGTATCACCCGCCTCCTGGATGGACATCTGGGTCCAGCCCTGTGTCCCAGAGGGGCCCTGTCAGCCAGCTGTTCTAGGGGACCCAGGCTCCACCTCGACCCCTCTGAGCTACTGTCCCTGGGGAAATCAGACAATGCAGGGGACCTGCTAAGGGGAATGGTAGGGTAGTCCCAGAGGGATAGCAGAGATGTTTGTCTGTCCAGGTCCAAACCTCAGGCTGGGCCTGCAAAACCCTGGGAGATCAGATGTACAACAGAAGGATCCAGAGTGACCTATTCTCTCCTCCAATCTCTGTAGCCCTCCAAGTTCCAAAGACCATTTTGCCCTCTTCCACAGACCTCTGGGTCATGCAGGCTAGTCTGTGTCTTCCTAAGGGCAGGTACCAGTCTGACAGTTCTTTTGTGTGGCCTACAGAATTTTACCCAATATATTCTCATTGGCTGAAATTAGTTAATGAATTGAGAGAGAACTGGTTGCATCTTCAGCAGGAAGGTTAGATAGCAAGGTGGACTTCCCACACGGAACAGATATTAAGAAAAGAAAATGGAAACCCCATAAAACATGGGAGAGAAGGCTCAGCTGACTAGGACAGATGGAGAAGGGATCCTCAGAGGAGATGGTGAAGATAACCTCTACAAAGGCCAGCCTGCTTGATAGGGCACACTTCGTAGCAGCCTACTGTGTCTCCCTTCCTTCCTATAGGCTCTGACTATACAGCTGTGGAGGAACTAATGTTAGAGGTATGCTCCCATCCCCTGGTGATAACAGGGCTAAGGATTGCTCGGGGGAGACACAGACAAGCACACAGTCCAAAGGATCCACCCCCCTCGTCCCTCAGCCTCCATGTGAACCCTAGATTCGAGTGGGGTCACCTTGCCTGCCCCAGAGCCAGGGCTGTGTGTGTATACACACTCAACAACTCAACAGGGTCCTTTGTTCCCCAGGTGTAAAATTAGGAGCCTGGATCATTTATGTGTGTGAAAAAGAGAGAACTGAGAAAGACAGATAGAGAGAGAGTAGAAAGTTCATTTGCCTGCATTCCAGTGCCTAACAGGAATTATTTTTGGAATTATCTGCTGTCCATTTGGAATAATCTTATTTCAGCAAGTTAAGATCTGAACCTGACTTCAAGTGCCTCATGATGGGTCAGAATCTCCTCCAGTGCCTGGCACATCCCAGCCGCTCTTTGGGAAGTGGTTGGCTGAATGAATGAAGGTATGAATGAAAATTAATGAAGACTACAATCTGGCTAGAGTCAACTGCACAGGGAGAGTAAAATAACATTGCTTGAATGCTTAAGAAGAGCAGGCACTGTGCTAAGGACTTGACTTATTATCACCATCTCGGAGATGAGGAAATTGAGGCTCAGCAGTTAGTGACTGCCTGAGGCTGTGGCAAAAGCAGCATATTTGTCTCCAGGGCCCACTCCTTCCTCTTACACTATGAGTTGTTTTTTTTTTGAGACAGAGCCTCAAGCTGTCACCCTGGGTAGAGTGCTGTGGCATCACAGCTCACAGCAATCCTCCAACTCCTGGGCTCAAGAGATTCTCTTGCCTCCACCTCCCAAGTAGCTGGGACTACAGGTGCCAGCCACAACGCCAGGCTATTTTTTGGTTGCAGCCATCATTGTTGCCTGGGCTGGATTCGAACCCACCAGCTCAGGTGTATGTGGCTGGCACCTTAGCCACTTGAACCACAGGCACCGAGCCCATGAGTCTTTAAAAATGCCATCTTAGGCCAGGACAGTGGCTTATGCCTGTAATCCTAGCACTCCAGGAGGCTGAGACGGGTGGATTGCCTGAGCTCACAGGTTTAAGACCAGACTGAGCCAGAGCGAGACCTCATCTCCGAAAAAAAGCCGGGTGTTGTGGCAGGTGCCTGTAGTCCCAGCTACTTGGGAGGCTGAGGCAAGAGAATTGCTTGAGCCCAAGAGTTTGAGGTTGCTGTGAGCTTTGACACCAAGGCACTCTATAGAGGGTGACAAAGTGAGACTCTGTCTCCAAAAAAAAAAGACAGAAAATGTTATTGACTGAACATACCTTTACAGGCCTCAGCTCTGGGTAGGGCTTTTTTTTGTTTTGAGACTGAGCCTCAAGCTGTCACTCTGGGTAGAGTGCCGTGGCATCACAGGTCACAGCAACCTCCAATTCCTGAGCTCAAGCAAGTCTCCTGCCTCCGCCTCCCAAGTAGCTGGGACTACAGGTGCCTGCCACAACGCCCGGCCATTTTTTGGTTGCAACCGTCATTGTTGTTTGGCAGGCCGGGCTGGATTCGAACCCACCAGCTCAGGTGTACATGGCTGGTGCCTTAGCCCGTTGAGCCACAGGTGCCGAGCCTCTGGGTAGGGCTTTGTGCTCAGCACTAGGCAGCTAGGATGGGGGACAATGATAAAGGCAAGAGATGTATTCACAGCCTTCAAGGTCCTGAAGGGGACAGATATGTCATCTATGCTGTTCTGGTCATAGGCAGAGTGGGAAGTATTGTATAAATAAGGCCTTCTGCTCTTGGAGCCAGAGTTGGGCAGGCAGGGGCTGCAGGGAAAAGGGGAACCCATGGATTGAAACCTGTAAAAAGAAGGACCTGTGAAAACCCCATCCTGAGAACCCAGTTCCTCAAGGTACCTGCTCTGGGCTCTTCTACACCTGGGCACTCCTCCACATGACCTCTGGGCACTTACTCCCATGTGTACACCATGCCACACTCTCAAGCACACTCACACACACCTTGCCCTCTAGGGCTAGGTTCATATGCCTCCTCTGCCTTAGAGATTGTTTGGAGTCCCAGTGGACTCTGAGGGTGGACATTAACTTACTTAGAGGACTGATTCACCCTTGTTACTGGATCAGTGATATGGATGCAGCAGGGACTCTGCCTCCCCCCATCCAGCCTGCTCCCTCCCCACTCACACAGGCTGGTTTCTGCCTTTTGTTTTCTTCCCAGGCCAAATCCCCAAGGCTTCTTTGGTCATTAACCTCCTGCTTTAATTAGCTTGGTGAGGAGGGATGGGGAGGCAGGGAAAATTCAGGGTGGGTATCTGGGGGGAATCTGATTTCAGTGGGGACAGGAAGGCTCAAACCAGCTGGTAGCTCCACAAAAATGCCTGGCACACAATAAATCCTATGCAACTGTTGGCTATTTCTGTTAATGTGAAAAATAGTCACCTGGTCCACAAAGTAGGAACCTTCCCCCAATGAGAGCCACATGGTTCCTAGTACTACAGTTTCTCGGATCCAGGTTCTTAGAACCTGGGGCAGACGAAGAGGGGGCAAGATGTGAAAAACCACCCACTCTCCATGACCCTTTCTCTCCAGTTCTTTCTCTTTCACTCTTGCTTAAGGGCAGGAGCACACAATCCCACAATAATGTTTATTGTTAATCTTATATTAAATCACAAATCCAGGAAGGCACACCCCCAACTCTGGGGGCTTCTGGGGTTTCTCAGTTAAGGCTCTCTTTCCCAGAATCTTCAGCCTAGAAAAGGGGGAAGAGGCTCTGCGCCTGTGGCTCAACGGGCTAAGGCGCCAGTCACGTATACCTGAGCTGGCAGGTTCAAATCCAGCCTGGGCCCGCCAAACAACAATGAGGGCTGCAACCAAAAACATAGCCAGGCGTTGTGGCAGCGCCTGTAGTCCCAGCTACTTGGGAGGCGGAGGCAAGAGACTCGCTTAAGCCCAGGAGTTGGAGGTTGCTGTGAGCTGTGATGCCACAGCACTCTACCCAGGGTGACAGCTTAAGGCTCTGTCTCAAAAAAAAAAGAAAGAAAGAAAGAAAAGGGGGAAGAGCCCTGCATTGTGCCATCCACCCTCTGCATCTCCCCCATGCTCAGCTCAGGTTGCAAATTCCCTCTTTCTAAGAATCAATTTAGGGAACAATTGTTCAGCACTCTTGGCCTCACAGTGCTAGGTCTGGGAGGTCATCTCATCCATTCCCCTCTAAGCAGAACTTTATCTCGCAAACTCATTCAGATTTTCGGTCTCCAAGGCATTACAGAAAAAGACTGCTTACCACTGTGGTTCACCCACTCACTCTTACAAAGCTCTTCTGGGACTTTATTCTTAAAGTCTAACCTCAAGCCTTCAAGTTGCAGTGCCATCCCTTCTTCTGGGAAAGACTCAGGTATAAAATGCGTGACAAAAGAAATGCTGAAGGTGTGGAGTAAGGGGAGAAGAAAAGATTGCATTACACCACAAGTTTCCCAAACTCCTTCTCAAAGTGCCTAATTGTCAAAGCTTTAAGAACTTATTTTCATTCTCACTAAACACGCTTCCCGAGCCAAAAGGTCTGAATTAATAATGGGTTTTCAATGGGAGAGGGGTGGGAGAAACAGAGGATGACAACTGGTACTAAAGAACAGAAGACCTCTTACTGTATTCCAACGCCGAGCCTGAAAGCAGACTGGCTCCCCAGGCCATGCCCATCTCTCCTCCCTCCTTCTGTCACACCAAAGCTTAAGGCCCTCACCACAGACGCTCGAGTCACACCAGGCCTTTAAGACTTTTCTTACCTCCCCATTCTCTGACCCCCACTCTCTCCATTTCCTCACCTCACCAACCACGGCCTCCGCCCCCTTCACTGATGGAAGACAGGAACTCACCTCCCAGTCGGTGCCTCCGAGATCTCGAGACTGGGGGGCCAGGGAGTGAGGGGGATGGCTCGCTGCTTAGGGATGAGGGGACCCCATCCTTTGTCGTGGGGTCCCACCCCCAGCCCAGTAACCCCTCCTGGCCCGCAAGCGGCGACACGCCGGGCTCTGCACCCATCACGACTGCGGCTTTGTCTGCTCTGCGGAGCTCAGTCCCGCCGCCCGCCGGATCCGCTGGTGGGGCGGGGGGCGGGAGGGAGCGCGACGGGGAGGAGAAAGAGGAAAGCTAGCGCCACAGTGACGGAGCGGGGACCGCCACCCGCCCCGGCCCCCTCATTACCATAAGAAAGCGGCCCCCAGGACCGCTGTGGCGGGAGGGGAGCCGGGCTTAGGAGGGGGAGCCCAGCGTTAGCGTTTTCACGCAGGTTGAGTCTCTGCTCATTGCCGCGTCTCCGGGAACCGCCCCTTAAAAAATTAGAGACCTCGACCTCCATCCCACACCTAGCTTAGTCTCGCAGCCGCGGTAAAGACCGCAGGGCACAGCCCTATCCTCCTCTGGTCGCTGAATGCGTCTCCGCGCCCCTGAGAGCGAGAAACTACAACTCCCGGCATGCCCCGGACGCCCGGCGCGCCCCCTCCCGTCAGTTCCATGCTACTCTATCCAGTTCATTTAAAACAAAAGAGTTTGAGCGCTGGAAGGGGCTGGGCTCTACTGGGGGCCACTGAGCTCCGCTCCAGGACTGGGGCTTGGTGCGGGAGCCTGACGGGGGCGTCTGGACGGCGGGGGCTAGAGACTTCCAGGGCCGAGGCGGGAGGGTGAGGGCAGAGATCCCGCAGCCCCCCGCCCCCCGTCACCCCCGGAGAGGAGAGGAGATCTGCTTTCTTGGTTTTTCTTCTCTTTCCCCCCACCCCCACCCCGGGGGCTGGGGCGAGGGGAGTCAGGTTACAGGGTGTTTGGGGAGGGGGGCTTGGGGGAGGGTCTATCTTTCTATCTCGCTTTCTTCCCCCCTCCCCAGTTCTTTGTTCCCCCCTCCCCACACATACCCCTCCTCTCCTCTCCCCTCCCCTCCTCTCTCCTCTTTTCCCTTCCACCACCTCTCTCTCTCTCTCTCCCTCTCTCTCTCCCCCAGCTTTTGTTTCGCCATGCCTAGTCTAGTGGTATCTGGAATAATGGAAAGAAATGGGGGCTTTGGAGAACTAGGATGTTTCGGGGGAAGCGCTAAGGACCGAGGGCTGCTGGAAGACGAGCGCGCCCTTCAGCTGGCTCTCGATCAACTCTGCCTCCTGGGTTTGGGGGAGCCCCCCGCCCCCACGGCGGGCGAGGACGGGGGAGGTGGGGGGGGCGGCGCCCCCGCGCAGCCGGCGGCCCCCCCGCAGCCGGCCCCGCCGCCGCCGCCCGCGGCGCCCCCGGCAGCCCAGACGGCGGCCCCCGCGGCGCAGACGCCCCAGCCCCCCACCGCCCCCAAAGGGGCTAGCGACGCCAAGCTCTGCGCTCTGTACAAAGAGGCCGAGCTGCGCCTGAAGGGCAGCAGCAACACCACGGAGTGTGTACCCGTGCCCACCTCCGAGCACGTGGCCGAGATCGTGGGCAGGCAAGGTAAGCTGGCGACGGGACCACTGAGAGGGACTGGAAGAGGGGGCACCCTGTTCCCGGCGCGTAAAGTTCATTTCTTTCCTCCTTGTCGGCCTCTAGCTCTGTCCCTTCCTCACAAAGGGGGACCCGCCACCTACCCTGATTTCTTAAGTGCCACAAAGTTCCCTACTACCCCTTGTTGGGACGGTTGTCCAGATCCTTCCTCTCCCAGGGCTCTACCCTTAGACAAAGAAATATCCTCGCTCTGGGAGAGGGGAAGGGGAGGAGGTTGGGTCTCTCAACCCTGGGAGGCTGTCCGGAGGGGGTGTCCACTCCTAATCAGAAAAACTGATGGAATTCCTTCTGGAGTTCCTCAGAAGCCGCTACTCCATATCTGCTCATGGGCTGGGAAGGGGGCACCCCTGGCACCCCTGGCACCCCCAGTTGCCTGGAGTTACAGACTTTGGGGGAGACCTGGCTGGCAAAGCCAGACTTGAGTATCTGTCTCTTTGTTGGGCTGAGTATAGGAATGGAAGGGGGTGTGGCCCAGGGGAGGGTCCCAGCCAGCGGAAAGGTTGTGAGGGGGGCCACTGGGAGGAGGGGGTCCTGTGGTCACCCACACACCAAAGTTGGACTGTCTGTGGGGTTTTGGAAGGGGTGTCTCCAAGGAAGCGCAAAGTCCTGGCATGGACCTCTCCTCCTCCCTCTCTGGCTTTTGTTCTGGGCTGGCCACCGCCTGGGGCCAGAGGCCTAGAGAGGGGTCTGTGGCAGTGAAAGAGCAGGACTGGGCAAGAGGGGGCATGCCTGGGGGTGAGAAACTGCACCTGGAAATTCGGTGGAGGGTGTGAGTCTGGGGGCGTTGGGGGTGTAGAATTAATCCACTGTAGTATGTCTGATACCACACCCTCATTGGCTCTAGCATCCCTGGGTGGGTGGGTGGGAGTATTGGTGAGGGTCCAAATTGAGCAGATGGGATCTTGGGGACCCTTCCCTCTCTGTTTCCCAAGGGGGAGTGGGGGGGCATTTGGAAATTACAAAAGGGCTGGGCTGGGGAGGTGTGGGGTGGAGGAGGAGTGGGGGAGGAGCTGTCCCACGGTGGGGAACAATGGAGGAACTGCATTCCGGCTGGGAGGGAGGGAGGAGGCCAGCTCCTGAGGAGGAAAAGGGGAGGCAGGCTGGGGGCCTACTCCACATCACTCCACATCGCACCTCATCCACCCGGAGTGCTGGTGGTTAGGGGGTTTTGCCTGGAGATCCAGAATGGAGGAAGGGAAGACGCCACTCCCTTGTGCAGCCCTCACCCCCTGGGGCACTCCATCTCTTGAGATTTCTGATTTAGAAAGTTGGATTTCCTCTTGTTGTCAGAAACTGGGGCTCTAAAGCTCCGGAACTAGGCAGTAACAGACATTGATATCTTCTCTTGGGTGTGGGGGTGGTCTTGGGAGGCCCCAGGATTTAATGGAGTCATTCTGTCCTCTTCTGCCTCCTCATCAGATTAGCCAGTCTCTCATAAAAGTAGGAAGATTTCTCCTGTTCAGAGAAGATACGCCTCCCCCTCATTCCTTAAGTATATGAAAGTCCTCCCTCTTGTCTAACCTTCCTCCTCCTGCTGCAGTGTTAGTACTCCTCTATTTGACCTCTAGGAAGGTGAAGCCCAGTGGGTCATCCCTTCAAGAGATGCTTCTTCACAGGATTGCAGAACCCAGGAGGATCTCTGCCACCGCTTCCGCATCCCCAGGCCTCTAGCTTTTCTCTTTACTCTTATGCCCTGGCCTGTCCTCCTCACCCCAACCTCCACAGATACCTAGCTCTCACGTAATTTTATGGACCTAAAACTTAAAGCTAGATCCTAGGTGTCCATCAGATAACATGTGAATAGAAGTGGTCAGAGAGGGGACTTCACTGTTTCTCAACCTCCTGTGCCTCAGAAATGCAATCATTTACCTTACTAACATTAAAGCAGCCAGGATGTGGGCCTGACAACAGGTAGGACTTCTTAACTGCCAAGAAGGTTGAAGGAGGGAGGAGCAAATTCTCCTTCCTAAGATTCTTTTTGTTGTTGAGACAGTTTTACTTTGTCGCCCAGGTTAGGGTGCTGTGGCATCAGCCTAGCTCACAGCAACGTCAAATCTCTGGGCTCAAGCAACGCTCTTGCCTTAGCCTCCCAAGTAGCTGGGACTATAGGCCCCCCTCATGCCCTGCTAATTTTTAATATTTTTAGTAGACACAGGGGTCTCACTCTTGTTCAGGCTGCTCTCTAACTCCTGAGCTCAAGTGATCCTCCCTGCCTTGGCCTCCCAGAACTTCCTGAAGTTCCTTAAAGGTGAAGAGAGTGGACCCCAATCCACCCTATCCTTTCTCACCCCCCAACCTGCTGAGGTTGCAGAAGAAGTCATCTGGAGTGGAGGAAAAAAATGAGATCACCTCAGGCCTGTGGTTGGAAGGTTGGGGCAGAATCATGAATATAGGACTACTGGATTTTGGAGAGGTAGTGTGTTAGGGGAGTGAGAAAAGGAACAGTGAGTGGGCTGTGGATGCAGCTGTATGTGAACAGGGGCAGAAGTTGTGAGTATATACAGGAGGGTGCTGTTTGTGTGCTGGGGAGGGTGTGGATGGAAAAAGGTGTGTGGAAGACTGTGTGAAAGAGGTGTATGGAGGCTCGGCACCTGTGGCTCAACAGGCTAAGGCGCCAGCCACATACACCTGAGCTGGCGGGTTCGAATCCAGCCCGGGCCCGCCAAACAACAATGACGGCTGCAACCAAAAAATGGCTGGGTGTTGTGGTGGGCACCTGTAGTCCCAGCTACTTGGGAGGCAGAGACAAGAGACTCGCTTGAGCCCAGGAATTGGAGGTTGCTGTGAGCTGTGATGCCACGGCACTCTATCCAGGGTGACAGCTTG